>JAVTVY010055745.1:0-28448 GCA_036873755.1 Hanleya hanleyi | reverse complement strand
CGTTAACTCTAAAAACCGCCTACTCCTCCACATCCAGTCACCTCACAGCCCATTAACTCAACCACCGCCTACTCCTCCACATCCAGTCACCTCACAGTCCATTAACTCAACCACCGCCTACTCCTCCACATCCAGTCACCTCACAGCCCATTAACTCAACCACCGCCCACTCCTTCACATCCAGTTATCCCAGACTCCGTTAACTCAAAAAACCGCCTACTCCTGTACATCCAGTCAGCTCACAGCCCATTATCTCAACCACCGCCCACTCCTTGACATCCAGATACCTCAGACTCCGTTAACTCAAAAATCGCCTACTCCTCTACATCCAGTCACCTCACAGCCCATTATCTCAACCACCGCCCACTCCTTCACATCCAGTTACCCCAGACTCCGTTAACTCAAAAAACCTACTCCTCTACATCCAGTCACCTCACAGCCCATTATCTCAACCACCGCCTACTCCTCCACATCCAGATACCCCAGACTCCGTTAACTCAAAAACCGCCTACTCCTCTACATCCAGTCACCTCACCACCCATTATCTCAACCACCGCCTACTCCTCCACATCCAGTCACCTCACAGTCCATTATCTCCTCCACATTCAGTCACCTCACAGTCCATTATCTCAACCACCTACCCCAGACTCTGTCAAAACGGCCGCTACTCCTCCACATTTAGTCACCTCGCTGCTCGCTAACCCCACGCCAGTTGCCCACTCTTTCACGAATATAAACAATATGATGAAACCGCTTACCCAAAAGTCTCGTACGAAACCCTAAGCTCCCATAGCTCTTCAAATCCAGGGCGCAGTTACGACATACACTAATCGCTTATAGTTATTATCTAACATCTTGATATTTTCGGACGGCAAGTAACTCTGAATGACGACGAGAACTTTTATGTTGCATTTTGAAATTATGGTCAGCTGGCTATTTCTAAACATCTTCAGGAAGTAGAATGAGCTGGCTTATTGTGGTCAGTGATTTGATACAAACTACCTATTGCATCTATAACAGACGATGTACGCTGGTGTCTGTCATTCAGACATCCACTTCTGGGAAGACGAACAGACGAAAGCAGATGGATCTGTATTTCGACACCGGGATATCCTGGGTTTTCAGTTCCGAGGCGTCACTATGGGTACGGTAGGACAATGTTTTATGCATGTTCGATTGGAAGAATATCTCTGTATCAACCGCCAAATCGGGTTGTTTCCCCTCGTGTCCTATTGACCGAAGAACTCGACGTTAACCCTTAATTCTCTCTCTCTCCTATAGGCCGACATAATGGGAGACAGCCCTGTTCGGTGGTTGTCATCGCCGAAAGGTGGAGTGATGTCCATGAACACGAACATGGCTGGGTCAAGAGATCTCAACCCCTGTACCGAAACAACTGAAGACGTGAAACACTTATCAGAGCCTAATGAAGGCTGCAGCATGCATGAGACAATGCTTACGAACATCGCAAAACCCCGATTAGATGATCTAATTGACCAGGCGAGGCAATTTTTATAGTAAAAGTTAAATAAATGACGAGCAGAAGGGGACCCTCGTCTGGAGTGCAAGCTGCAAATATGGGTTGTGACGTCACCGAACCTATAAAACAGTGTGGACCCAGAAAATTACACCTTTAGCTTGGAGGTCGACAAGAGACGCGTGTTGTCAGTAGAGGAAGAGGTCTCTGATATACTAGATGTGATTTATTCTGGGTGTAATTCAAGCGAGGTCGCGACTGGAGGGGTATCCCATACCTTCGAAATAATCGAAAGCATTGACGCGAGATTTGTCCCGATAACAGCGGCAGGTGCATTGACGCGTGACTTCCTGCATGATTTGCAGTTCGTACTTTTGATAGTTCTATCTCTACAGCATAGAGCAGATTTTTAACTATTGATAACTGGTGTAAATATAGTAAAAATGCATCAAATTATCCTACTTTTCCAAGAAAGGTCCTTTATGCCAACATTGATGGAAATTTTGGCAACTCCAGGTCGAAAATATTCCAACTATCATTTTATTAAAACTATTTATACAGAAAGGGAACAAAAGTATGAACCGTGTCAATGTACCTGCCTCTGCTATCGTGCAATCTATATTTTGATATACATGTAACATCAACTGGTCCAGCTTATAAGGCGCACATGGTAGAGTGTGTGCAGGGCATATGTGTTCCTGTAGACATATTCTAACCAAGTTTACATTCTATTTGATGTTCCAGGTCATGAAATTGGCGGCACAGTACATGCTATTGGGAAAGATGTCAAAGGTATATTATTTTACGCAAATTTGTTGATGATTGTGAATAGCCTTCTATGAAATCTGCGCAGTCTTGAGTCTGGTAAACTCACAATAGTGTCTGACGTTTTAGTTAGAGCTACCAGAGCCTAAATCCATGTGTAACATAATGAAAATAATAGGTGAGAGATTCTAGCTACATATCTGTGATGTCTCGACATCCTTATCACGTATGCGATTATTAGGCTAGTGAGCCTCACTGTTGATCGATATTCTCGTTATGATGTAACCTCGTGCTCGGTATTGCAGGCGGCAGGCATTTTATCAGTGATTCAATTGATTCAGTGCTTTGATTCAGTCTGTCTAATTAATGGAATAAGTCTAGCAGCTCAACAATACATGCAGAGCATGAACGGTCAACATCTTCAAGGTTATCATCAAACCACAATTTTCCCGTCAATGCTATAACATCGGTACTGTGCCGCAATTAATGTTAGAAAAACATTGTTATTTTCCTGGCAATGCTAGCAAAACATCGGTATTGTTCCGACAGTGTTAGTAAAACATCGATATTGTTCAGACAATACCAGGAAAGCATCGAAATTAGCACCATGATATTAGCAAACAATCTTGGTGTTTTCTCGATGAGGTTAGCAAACCACCATGATATTGTCTCTATGATGTTAGTAAGCAACTATGGTATTGTCTCGAAAATGTAAGCAAATATTCATGTTATTATCCCGAGGATGTTAGTAAACCACCGTCGTATTGTATCGAGGATGTTAGTAGATCACCATGGTATTGTCCCGGGGATGTTAAACTACCATGGTATTGTGTTGGAAATGTTAGCAAACTACTATGATATTGTCTCGAGGATGTTAGCAAAGTACGATGGTAGTGTGTCGAGGATGTCAGTAATCCACCATGGTATTGTCTCGAGACGATAAGCAAACCACCATGGTATTGCCCGAGGATGTTAGCATACCCCCATGGTATTGTTTCTAGAATGTTAGCAAACCACCATGTTGCACCGAGGATGTTAGCAAACCACCATGGTATTGTCCCGAGGAAGTTAGCAAACCACCATGGTATTGCCCCGAGGATGTTAGCATACCCCATGGTATTGTTTCTAGAATGTTAGCAAACCACCATGTTGCACCGAGGATGTTAGCAAACCACCGTGGTATTGTCCCGAGGATGTTAGCAAACCACCATGGTATTGCCCCGAGGATGTTATCATACCCCCATGGTATTGTTTCTAGAATTTTAGCAAACCACCATGTTGCACCGAGGATGTTAGCAAACCACCATGGTATTGTCCCGAGGATGTTAGCAAACCACCATGGTATTGCCCCGAGGATGTTAGCATACCCCCATGGTATTGTTTCTAGAATGTTAGCAAACCACCATGTTGCACCGAGGATGTTAGCAAACCACCGTGGTATTGTCCCGAGGATGTTAGCAAACCACCATGGTATTGCCCCGAGGATGTTAGCATACCCCCATGGTATTGTTTCTAGAATTTTAGCAAACCACCATGTTGCACCGAGGATGTTAGCAAACCACCATGGTATTGTCCCGAGCATGTTAGCAAACCATCATGTATTGCCCCGAGGATGTTAGCATACCCCCATGGTATTGTTTCTAGAATGTTAGCAAACCACCATGTTGCACCGAGGATGTTAGCAAACCACCATGGTATTGTCCCGAGGAAGTTAGCAAACCACCATGGTATTGCCCCGAGGATGTTAGCATACCCCATGGTATTGTTTCTAGAATGTTAGCAAACCACCATGTTGCACCGAGGATGTTAGCAACCACGATGGTATTGTCCCGAGCCTGTTAGCAAACCATCATGGTATTGCTCCGAGGATGTTAGCAAACCACCATGGTATTGCCCCGAGGATGCTAGCATACCCCCATGGTATTGTTTCTAGAATGTTAGCAAACCACCATGTTGCACCGAGGATGTTAGCAAACCACGATGGTATTGTCCCGAGCATGTTAGCAAACCATCATGGTATTGCCCCGAGGATATTAGCATACCCCCATGGTATTGTTTTGTAGAATGTTAGCAAACCACCATATTGCACCGAGGATGTTAGCAAACCACCATGGTATTGTCCCGAGGGTGTTAGCAACCCACCATGGTATTGCCACGAGGATGTTAGCATACCCCCATGGCATTGTTTCTAGAATGTTAGCAAACCACCATGTTGCACCGAGGATGTTAGCAAACCACGATGGTACTGTCCCGAGCATGTTAACAAACCATCATGCTATTGTCCAAGGATTTTAGCATACCATCATAGTATTGTTTCGAGAATGTTAGCAAATCATCATGGTATTATTTCGAGAATGTTAGCAAACCCGCACAGTATTGTCTCGGGGATGTTATTAAACCGCCATGGTCTCAAGGATGTTTAAAAACCACCACTCTTTTGTTTCGAGAATGGCAACAATCCACCATGGTATTATTTCGAGGAAATGTTAGCAAACCATCATATTATTGCCGGGGGATATTAGCAAGCTACCATGATATTATCTCAAGGATGTTAGTGAGCTACCATGATATTATCTTAAGGATGTTAGCAAACTACCATGGTATAGTTTCGGGAATGTTACCAAACAACTATGATATTGTCTCAAGGATGTTGGCAAACTACAATAGTACGGTAGTGTCTCGAGGATGTCAGTAAATCATCTTGGTATTGTCTCGATGATGTTAGCAACCTCCATGACATTGTCTCAAGGATGTTAGCAAACCACCATGGTATTGTGTCAAGGATGTTAGCAAACCACCATGGTATTGTGTTAAGGATGTTAGCAAACCACCATGGTATTGTGTCAAGGATGTTAGCAAACCACCATGGTATTGTGTCAAGGATGTTAGCAAACCACCATGGTATTGTGTTAAGGATGTTAGCAAACCACCATGGTATTGTGTCAAGGATGTTAGCAAACCACCATGGTATTGTGTCAAGGATGTTAGCAAACCACCATGGTATTGTGTCAAGGATGTTAGCAAACCACCATGGTATTGTGTCAAGGATGTTAGCAAACCACCATGGTATTGTGTCAAGGATGTTAGCAAACCACCATGGTAGTGTGTCAAGGATGTTAGCAAACCACCATGGTAATATCTTTAAGGCATCTTCCGAACAGCGCACCCCGCCTTCCGGACTAACGTCTCAAGGGCTCGATACATAATACTATTACAGACTTTTTATGAGATCAATATTTGGTTTTATCAGGCCAAAAATTCACTTATTGACAGATAACAAACGACTATAATAGTTTTTATTATATGAGACGGACGTCTGATAACCTTCTTGTTAAGTTGGTGAAAGCAGTTAGAATATAAAATATAGTAGACGTTTTGCTTTTCACTCCACGATCTCGGAGCTGATGTCAGCCAAGGATAAAACGACGGCCAATCCAACAGCTGTTTTTATTGGCTTAGAAGACGCACACAACACGTCGAGTCAACGTCATATTTATGGACCCATTTAAGAGTAAATATGGAAATATCGCGACGGACACGTAACGGCGAATTGTATAATGGCAAAAGAGTAACACACAGACACATAAT
This sequence comes from Hanleya hanleyi, assembly GCA_036873755.1. Taxonomy (NCBI): domain Eukaryota; kingdom Metazoa; phylum Mollusca; class Polyplacophora; order Lepidopleurida; family Hanleyidae; genus Hanleya; species Hanleya hanleyi. The sequence goes on along the minus strand of JAVTVY010055745.1, from coordinate 22,618 downwards.
AAATGGTTATTTTGCATGAACTATTATTACCAACTGAAAAACATCCCACAAGGAAAATGGAAAGTGTATCTCTCAGATGAAAACTTTCTGTTCCGTGGGAAGTTCCTGTTCCGTTACTTTGTCAAAGCAGCTGTGCAAATGACTGCAGTGTGTAATGTACCGGCGGACTTAGGTTACGGGACTTAGATTCGTTGGTCCTGAGATAGCTTCTGTTGGAAATTTCTATTTCTAGACTTGCAGCTTGGTGATAAAGTGGTAGTCTATCCATTTATCGGCTGCCGTCAGTGCTCGCTGTGTCTCTCCAACCACAGCGCCATGTGTCCCAACAACTGCTCAGGTACCACTGACTATGGCCAAGGAGGGGTGACGGAATGTAAAAACCAGGGAGGGTAAGAATTTGTATCTAATACCGCTTATGCCGGTGCTAGGGGCCGTGTGGTCATATCATCCAAGTTGCCACATGAACAGGTACAATAAAAGCGTACCTGAGATACAACACATATCACGAATCGTTAGATTCTTGGTATGTGCTTTAGAATAGGTTAACCGGAAGACTATACTGTGAAGTCATGTGTCTCTGTCAGTATGTCGGCACCTCTTCCCACTTCCCTTATATGTGTTGTAATACCTATCGTACACAAGGTCGAACTTATTGCGTCATATGCTGCTGTGTAAGGCCTCCGCAGAGGGATGATATATTGATTACAAATTCTGAAACAAAAAAAACGAAGAAATAAAACACTATACATGTATATATGTTTATACCCTATTATAGTAAAAAAATCATTAATTGTTGTAAAACCACTTTCGTTATAAGTGCGCGTTCGTGTAATGACGTCGCTCCCGGTTCGAGGTCACTTTCAGGTCGAGGTCATTTTCGGCCAAAGCCATGGGTCAAAGTTATGTATTTGGGTAAGTATTAGGTAATCCTGCCCAAACAGAGGTGTCATCCCTTGTGGTCAGATGTAAGGATCAAAGGCCAGATCAGAGGTCAACGGTCAGCGTCGAAGAGTCAAAAATAAAGAGATGGGTCAGAGGTCAAAAGGCAGAGCTCAAAAGTCAAGGTCAAAGGATCAAAGCTAAATTTGGATCCAGAGATAAAATTCCAGGTGTCAAAGGTCGATAGTCAAGGATCGGATATCAAAGGTAAAACGTTGGGTTCAAAAGTCATGTGCTGGTCTGTTACCATTTGATTCATCTGAGTTACATGACGATAAATACTGTAATACAATATCCTAGTTTACATACAGGTGGTGTTTTTTAGTTCATGCTATTTCATAACGCGGAATGAGCATGTTTGGGGAAGTGGGATGTCTGATATTAGCCGTTTTCTTTTATTAAGACATTCCTGTCTAAACCAGGCAAAACTGGTGAGTCTGAACCGGTTAAAGCAGCCAAGAACAAGGTCGATGATAGACCCCGACCGCGATGGTCAAATGTACGGGCCATTGACAAGATAAATCCAACTATAATTATAAATCTAGCATTAGCATAGTAAGTCGCAAGATCTTTCAGACAATTCGAACATTGCCGGTGGAAATGGAATTTTCACCAAAGGGAATGCAATATGTCTCAGTCATCTCCTGTAGCCATGCTGTTTTTGCATTTTGACAGCATTTTCAGAGCCTCGGTAGGTGGTAACCCCATAGCCTCTTCCGAGAGATAATTGATTTTCTTGATAGTCGTATGCATAGGATCTCTCGTCATTTTTAGCGGTGAATAACGAGTGGGTAAGTGAGTGAGTGGATGAAGAACGAGTGAGTGTGTGAGTGAGTGAACAAGATTGAGTAAGTGGGTGAGTGAAGAGAGGGTGAGTGAGTGAGGCACGAGAGAATAAGCGAGTGAGTGGTCATATAAGGTCGTAGGTAAAGCATTAGAGTCAGGTTGCATCCACCCTCTGAGCAGGTATCAGGTCGAGTGCGTGTATGTTCTGTCAGAAGAAACTCTTTTGTCGGGATAAAATGCTCAGACGAATTCGTCTGATGTCGCGCTCAAGTTTGTCTCCCACGCAATCTGATTATCAGCGGCCGAGCTGGCAGCCTGACTGTCAGTGGATAGATTCTCAACAGTCTCTGCATCAGTATCTGTCTCAGCTGACTCATCCGATTCTGGCTACTCAGCATGCAACATTTTCTTGTGTCGCATAATATCCTACTGTTTGGTTAGGCTGTGCTCGTCTTCGGGATAAGGTTGATTTATGAATGTAACGTAGTGACCCCTTGCAAAACCTGTCCAAACCACGAGATAGAGAGGGATCTCAGAATCTCTGATTGGTCTAAATGATCACGCGATATCCCATAGAATTACCACTAATGCAGTGTAACATTGTGGCTCCCGTTAATGCCCGTCTTAAAGCCCCTCTGGCACCCGTATTTATAACGCCCCACCTTAACGACTTCACTGCCCGATCGGTTTATAAATAAAGACAAACGCAGATATATTTCAAGTTCAATCATGGATTAGAAACTATGATCATATAGAGAGATATTGGCGGAGATCATACATTAGAATGACAGCATTGGGGTAGATGTCTATCTCACCACGATATGAACATAGTGACAAGCCGTGAAATTGTCTATCACACGCGAGGTGCTGACATTGCCTATCACACGCAAGGTCTACATGTCCAGGTATGTGGTACTGATGCCCTCCGCCAGCGCTTTCCGCTTCGGGTAAAAGTATGTTGAGCCATCCTACTTCTGAATGTACTACCGCATGCGCACTCAGACCACCACAAATGCGATTTATCTTGCTGGCTCCTACTACTTGCGTGGGCCATTGTCTAATTGCTGTCTAAGAAAATTTAATCGTGTGCATCACATTTCTGTAAGGCAAAAACGCTTGTTTCTGGCCAGTGCTAGAATGGCTCTGAAACCAGGCCGTAACACGCTCAGAAAAGTAAAACATGGTACATTCACCAGCAGAATTGAACATTGTGTGAAAATGAATTTTAATTTCTATGTTAGAGGCACGGAAAGCTATGATTTAAAATATATCACCGTCCTAAGTCAGGGATCTCCAAGAAAAAATAATATGAATATTAAAAAAATGCTCATCAGTTTTGTTGAGGGACCAGGAACAAGTATCTTTCTTTCTTTCTGGGTCTTCGCTACCTGTAATTAACGTAAATGGCCACAGGGTAGACAATTAGTTTCGAGGGCGATGACATCTTATGGTAGTCTGTATAAGGTGTTTATGAACATCAGCTCATAGATACATAATCCAAGCGTTCTTTATGTTTCAAAACGATACCATAAGCCAAACTGTCGTAACTGAATTTGGGTACGTTGCTGTTTTGTACGGCTATCAAGCCAGGGAAGTGAAAATGGCTTACATCCAGCTCAAATGGTTCGTAGAAATGATCCATTTGTTGAAAAATGTTCTTTTCCGCTTCTTCGAAAAGAATACTCATCTGAAGATACTATGATGTTTGCTTTTATAGTTATTCCACATATGTGTGGATACCGGATACGAGACTAGCCGTACAGGTGCCTGACGATGTACCCATGTGGACGGCTGTGACCTTACCGTGTAGTTCCCTGACTGCCTATAAAGCTCTTATCTCCGTCAAATCTACCGTGGAATTCTTCTTCGACGTACTGGGCAAGTATCGCAAATACAGATATACTATGGTGTCCGTACATCCCTGGTACACCAGAATGGTACACCATCGTAGCGGGATGGTACATCCATAGTACACCATCGTAACTGGGTGGTACATTGATACATCTGTTGTACACCATCGTAGCGGGATGGTGCATCCAGTGTACACCATCCTTTGTACACCCATGGTACAATTTGCCAAAGTACCATGGTATTAGATAGCATATGTTCATAAGGCGTTGACACCGCCACTGATATGTTCAACGAAGGTTTACAGAAACACTTTGATTGTCTTCATTGTCTTCCAATTTCCTCCACGCGCCGATGAAAATCCCTGATAGCTTTCGAAAATTTGAATAACCAATTGGGAGATATCCCACGAAACTCTATTGTTTCTATCAAACCGTATGGCTTAGTCCTATGTGTTGACAGCTGTCAGTCAAATATGTCAAGCTATCCAATTATATTGCCTGTACTGTATTTCAGGGAAAGCGTCGTTGGTAGTGATTGGCTGTGGTGGACTGGGAACGTGGTGTCTAAACCTCTCACATATTGTCCTTCCAGAGAATACCAAAGTCATAGCAGTCGATGTCTCCGTAAGAAACTATTTTTAAGCCAATTTAACCAGAAATCAATGAAATGGCTGATTTCTCTAGCAATGCCACCAAACACGGAGCTCTGATGGGACAATCTAAACACCCTGTCATATATGTCATCCGTCATCAAAAATCATACCGCAAATTCAAACCCAAGAAATTGTACCATTGGTATTACATGTATAAAATCTTTCTATTATTGACTCGGAAGTTCTTTCATGGGCGACGGTCCTATATATTCGAAAGTTGGTGCAATGCAACGCTCAGGGGATGCCGCCAATGCATGTGAATAAATGTACCTCCGGACCATTCTACTTAAATAAACAAGCAGCCAGAGGATGCTAGGTCCCCCGCCGAAATGGCAGCAATATTTTTTAGCATTGTTGGTCTCAGGGGATATACATGAGGGAGGCAACTGCTGCTTCATAGGCGTTGGATGTGGAAGGGTCTTTCTGCCTTCCAAGTTTTAAGATCAACTCAGAACGATTGACTGAAAGTTGATTGCTTCTGTGATATAGTTTCCATGCAGTGAAGCACCGAGAAGCATCCCCAAGTGACATCTCAAGGCATTATCTGCAAACCAAATTTGACGAGAAGCTGAAGGCATCAACCTGTTGCCCGAAAACCAAATTTTAAATTTGCCACCAGTTGTCGCCACCTGTAGGTGCAAGTGAGCGAAATGCAATCCCAAGCATCATCTCATGGCATGGTAGCCTACATGTATTAGCCTATAGTATCTTCTACAGGGGGCCAATGATCGGCTGATGCAGCAACAACAGCATTTTCCCAGTTAGACGGCAGATTTTGAAATCAAAAACGAGGCCGCGCTATGTCATCAGTCAACTGAGACAGTCGCGTGGTTGTGTATGAAGATTGGGGTGGGTCTTATCTAATAGTGATCCAATGAAAATGCTCGTATTAGTTTAAAATGGCGGGGTCGAATGACCAATCACTGAACGGGAGACAGCTGGAACAGTACGTTGACACTGTCTGTTAATACAGGGGCGTCGGAAGCAAATTCAAAGTGGTACGGCCACTATCATTGCACTTTAGGTGAGGATCCAGGGGCCGCCCAGGCCCCAGATGCTCCTGGGGTCTAGATCGCCGAAGAAGCGTTCTGAGCGATTTCTGGCGTCAATCAAAATCACTCTGCATTGAAGTGTATTTTTAGTTCTTTCCTAACCCTTTTACCATGAAAACGCAATCGATGGTTTTCTGCGATGCTGAATTACAAAAAATTGTGTATAGTATAGTACTTTATCCTAGGCACATCGTGTAGAAGTAACCGAGATGATGCATCGATAATGTATACCAAATTTTACATTGAGCGTTTGAACAGTGTCAGAGATAGAGATCATTAATGATTTTACATAAATTAAAGATGGTTGCCCATCCTTCCCGTCACTCAGAGGAACTAATGTGGTTATTCATTAATGCAAGTCTCTTCATACATCGATGCTGTAAATCAAGTTTCGTATAGAACATTTGAATGGTATCAGAGATAAACATCATTAAAAGATTTTGAATAAATTAAAGATGGCCGCCAAGATTTCCGCCCAATCAGAGAAACCAGATCTGTCATTCATCGTAAGTCTCTTGATGCATCAATGATGTATACCAAATTTTACACTGAGCACTCCAACGGAATCAGATATAGAGATCATTAATGATTTTACCTAAATTAAAGATGGCCACCAAGGTTTTCAGTCAATCAGGTCCCGATTCAAATATCTGGATGTATCGATGATATATACCAACCTTCATATAAAACAATTGAATGGTAACCGAGATATGTAGGCTATCATTATCGATTTCGCATGAATTAAAGATGGCCTCCAGGGTTCCCAGCTAATCAGAAAAGCCTGTTTGGTAATTCGTTGAAAGTTGCTTGATGTATCGATGATGTATATCAAATTTCGTATTGAACAGGTGAATGGTTTCCGAGATATGGATCATTATCCATTTTGCATGAAATTAAAGATGGCTGCTAAGGTTCCCACCCAATCAGGTCCCAATTCTATAGGCTTCTGGTCCTTGACTAGGTAAATAAGCATACCAAATTTGGAATTCATCAGCGGAACAGTTTTCCGGCTATCTCGCTCACGAACGGACGTACGGACAGACAGACGTACAAGATGATGACAATACCCCATGGCCAAAATTGACCGAGGGGTAAAAACATGGGTCTGTGCCTGATAAATTTTAAGCCTTTTGGGGTTGCAACTCATTCATAGAAAGCTCCCTGTACATGAACAACTGCACTGACAACTGCATGCCATCATCTGTCAGTCTGAAGACCGGCAAAGATGAATTCAGTTCAATTCAGGAAATTGATCACAGTTGTAATTAATATACATGTGTGGACACAAATGATTCGTGCAGAAGCTTCAGGGTAAATCATATGATGTGCAATACAATTATTTGTTAGCAAAATTGAAGGAAATGTTGTCCTTCGTTTAAGATGACACGAAATTCAAAAATCAGGGATTCAGTACTGCGGGGATTTCCCCCAGTTATTTCACATTATACTTCTGAAATAAAATATGGTTCATGCAAAAGCTTTAGGGTAAATCATATGATGTGGAATAGAATGATTTCATATAGCAAAATTGAAGGCCCATTTTGACTGGAACGGACAAGAAGAAGAGAAACTCAGTGGTGCCAGCTTCAGGCTTTGCGGCGGGGGACAAAAAGGTCACCTGTCTCATGATTTAAAAACTAATCTCACTTTACGGAAGATTACTTTCATGCAGGTCAACCCTTTAGGAGGAAGTAGTGAAAAAAAAACATATTCATCTATGTAACTATGTGACATATACAGAATCCTCATTTCGCTATCTACTACGTTCTGCCGCGCTCCAGGAGTGTAGGTGAGGTTTTAGGACCAGGATAGGATACATGTTTACTCAAATGGGAGGCATCTGTTATTATAAAGATATCAACACTATTAATCACTTATTTATATATATTTTCTGTCGTGGCCTATAAATGTTCGTTATTTTTGCAGACTTTCTTCTCGTGATCGAAAACGACCGAATCGCAATTTCGTTTTCCAAGAATTCTATTCATCAAATCATCTGCAAAATGGAAACGCTATTTAAACCGAGACATCGCCATTGAATGGTTTCGGGGGTAAAAATGGATTTCCCAACACATTTGTAGATCGCAATTTCGGACTAATGTAGCGATGGAAAACCGAAACGATTTGTGGAAATGAAATGCCACCTTTCGGGTGGTACATATAGTATATCAATGCAGACGAATAACCGCCTGTTTAGCCATAAATCGGTCAATTCCAATTCATGGCGATACTATTTAAACCCTTAAATTGCCTGGATTGTTTCACGACCTTCCCGTTTCTTTTAACAGTAGAACTCGAGATTTGTTAATGTCATATTGCATTCAGTCAATATGATGGTTTTGTCAGACGGTGATACGATCAACCCTTGCGGATCTGGATGGACTCCATTTACACGACAGTTACAAACTGTATGACAATAACAAACTGTATGACAATGACAAATTGCAGAGCAATCGAAAACTGCGAAAAATGACAATCTGTAAGACAATTAATGCCAAACTGCAGAACAATGAAAATCTGTATGACAACGAGGCACTGCATGAAAATGAAAAGCTGCAGAACAAATGGCAAACTGTATGACAATGACGAATTGTATGACAATGACAAATTTTATGATAATAATAAACTGCATGACAATGAAACTGTATGAAAATGACACACTCTATGACAATGAAAATTGTATGAAAATAATAAACTGCATGCCAATGACAAACTGTATGAAAATGACAAACTGCATGAAAATGACAAACTGTATGATAGTGACAACCTGCAGAACAATGACAAATTGTATGACAATGACAAACTGTATGACAATGAAAAACTGTATGACGATTACAAATGCAGAACAATCAAAAACTACAGAAAAATGATAAACTGTATGGCTATAACAAACTCCATGACAATGAAAAATTGCAGAGCAGTGACAAACTGCAGAACAATGACAAACTGTATGACAATGACAAACTGTATCAGAATGAAAAATTGCAAAGCAATGACCACCTGCAGAATAATGACAAACTATATGACAATGACAAACTGCATGACAATGACAAACTCCATGACAATGATAAACTGCATAAGAACGACAGTCGGCTTGATACTGAAAAACTGCATGTCACAACCATTCGCAGCCGAATAGACAAAACTGGACGAATATTCATTTCCCAAACAAATCTGATGTTCCAAAATAGTCCCATCTATGAGACCATGTTCCCGTTTCCGGTTTCTGTACTGCATATGCGGACGGTGATAGGCTTGGAGGAGAACAAACCAGCACGGAATATTATATGTGACTTCAGCGTTTTTTAAATCACGTGCGAATTTCAAACTACATTTGTTAGCCAATCAGGTACCTAGCTTGAGTAATTACACACGGTAGCATGTGGACCAAAATAGTGAACATTATCGGGAAATAATATCCAGATATGGCACCATTTTTATTTCCAGTGTGTGATAAAGCATAAACATCAAAGGGTTTACTCCTGCCGAAAATCAATAATTGTCAAAGTGAAATAGCAGAAATTGTCGTGATTGGCTCATTATGGGATCTCGTAGAATATCGGCGAACATTTCACATGAATGTTTCATAGCGTCACATCTAGATGGTATTCTCCTGATTAACAATCTTGGTTTACCTAGATTGAAGACACCTCTGCAGGGAATGTGCCGCATGTACACATTAGTCATCTGGAATGTCATTGGCCAGCTATCAAGCGATCCAAAACACATCGTTTAGCAGAATCCAAATACCCGGCATGCAACGGAACCCACTTGAAAATCTGAATTTCTCAACAACAACAACAACAAAATGCACGTAGAAGACAACTCGTATAAGAAATGTTTACAGAAACTCTTTGATTGGATGGATTAACTTCAAAGTCGAATTGACCAATTGACCAAATTGTTTCAAACAGGTAGATACCCCGAATGCATCGTTGTCGCTATAAAACTACTGCTCGAGAACACTAGTACTGTGGGGAAATGAATTATAGACTAACCCTTTGTACCTGTTCCCGTCATGTGCTTCTTAGTGGACTCCGTTTCTGTGAAGGTGGCGCTTCACACTTCATATAGCATGTCCTCGTACTAAACAGTTAGAAAATATTATCACTACATAGAATGTGGAATATTCCAAGATAATTTATCGATTTTGAACATCAAGATATTTTTGTTATAAATCGTACCGCAAGGTTATCGCTGCACCATAATTTCTAATTTTCATTCGCGTGTACCGTATAAAGATAGACCCGAAGTGGAAAACCTGACAGGGGCTCTTGTTGGGATGTCCCCGTCCCTATCACTTCCACCGGCACCGAGCAATGCAATGGGGTCCGCCAGCCCGAACTGATACCAGGTGAAGCCCTACGTGTACCAAGAGGTAAATACCGCATGCCCATGTCGTTTTTCTGGACGTCACAAAGGCAACGTCATAATGTAATGCCGTTATAATTGTTCGTTTTATGACGCCACGACTTCTTTACCTGTTGGAGCACTAGCGCCGCCTAGCGTGGCTGGCGATCCCCATTGGATGAATCGTTATACGTCACTTCATTAAACATGAACATGAGATGGCTCACATCGTCTGATACTAAAATGAATTCGATTGTATAACTTATTGACAGGAGACCAAGCTGAGACAGGCGTTGGAGTCTGGAGCGGACGATGTTTTGATCTTATCTGATAACGGTAATGAGTTTTCATATAATTCGCATGTTCACATCCTGCCAGGTCTTTCTTTTTTATTTTATTTAATATCAGATAATTATTTCCTAATATTACTACATTTATGTAGGCCGGCCTTTTCAGAGAAAACAGTATAATTTTTTTTTAGAAAAGGCCATCTTAAAATATGACGTTAGTTTGATGTCATCAAAACGACCAAATTGGATTGTATTTAATATTTCTTAGCAGAGCTGTACCACAAGCCATATTGTGGAAAGTTCAAGATCACTAGCTCATGAAATAAGAAAATGTACAAGCGACTGATTCTAGATGCAGTAGTTCTCTTTGTGGGAGATTATTATCAGCTTTATCATGACCATTCTCGCCACAATTCAAACATTATAAGAGTTTCTCTTGATATGAATCTAAGAAAAAAAAACATGACACTTTCGAACGATACCGTAATGTCATGCGAGTAATCAATGATTTATGTCAATCAATATTGACTGTGGTGGGTTCCTGTCCAATTCGGAAGTCGGACATTCAAATTCTGCAGACACCAATTTGTAGAGTTCTGAAAAAATGTATAAAAATCCCACTAGATATCGTGAACCTGACCATAACTCGACAGAGCAAAATTGATTTCATCACTTAAATTTCACTAGTAAACGACTTTTATCTGCTTCAAATACGTAGCATGTATGCCCGAGCACGAAAAGACGATCATCGAACAAACGTGTTCTAATAGCGTTCCATGCAGACATTGTAACTTACTTGCACGAGACTTTTCAAAACAATAGCCGTGAAACCTGATGACGTTTCATCCTTCTTTCTATCCCATGATGCATTATGTGTCCATGTCAACTGAATGACAGTTTCCACCTGTGTAGTCAAATGATAGCAGATTTTTACTTCACTTATTCCCACAATACATTTCACTGATGTCATCAGGTTCAAGGACTATTGGCTCTACAACAAGTAGCTTTAACCCCGTGATTTACATCAACTCCTCTTAGTCCAATGACTGAGTAACAAACTCCCATAGGCAGCCAAAATGGGACTATATGGGACTCGTGTGCTGTTCACATCAACTAACTGAACAGTGCAAAGCAACCAATTAGGGAATGAAAAATACGGGAACGGGAATAGTACAAAGGCACAGAATATAAAGCGCCGAATAGCTCCAGCCAAGATGACTGAAGAGGCAATATGACGGACCTTCCTTCTTAAACTGAACTGGACTAACCAAACCAAAACTTTACTCAAACGGACAAAAAACAGACGAATCTATATCACAATTGTACCATGTACAGTTGCCGAAAACCGTCATTCGGATTTACATCGGGGCTTCGTCTTTGGTTAGATTGTATCACTATAAATGCATGAGTGAATTATTCTACTGTGCTCCTGTTCGACTATGCTGACGGCACTGCATAGGTACATCCACTGATTAACTATGAATGAGTATCGCTACATGGCTTAAATGACCCCCTGTAGGAAGCTTACTCAGTATGCTCTCATCCATGAACAGTACATGTGACATCATGGAAGTATGCAGGGTTAAGATGTAGGGTGGTTACACTGTTGGGGCAAAAATTCAAATTTACTCGCCCTGTCTATATTTTTGTTATCTTATTCATTCCAGAATCAGAATTTGTAAGACAGCTGAAAGAAAAATCGGAGGGAGGCCCTACCGCTGTTATTGATTTCGTCGGTCAATCAAGAACCAACAGAGCTGCATTGAAGGCTCTAACTAAGGTAGGTACAGCGAAGAAATCAAGCTCGGCGACATTGGTCGTGGTTACAAGCTACAGTACCAGAATTCCCCTTTTTAAATTAGTGTTAGATCAGTATTACTGGTTAGGGTTAGGTTAGGTTAGGTTTAAGGCTTGGGGTTTGGGTTAGTTTTATGTTATGTATATGAAAACAATCTTTGTTACTTACTTCCGTGGCTCGGGGGGTAAGATGCCCGACTATGGAGTAAAGAATTGCGGGTTCGATCTCCGTCGGTCTCAAGTTACTTATTTTCAGACAGGTTTTTTTTCTAGCCGATAAATTGTTGAACGGGTAAGTACAGTGCCCCCAACATCATGTGGAAATTGCTGGAGATCAACAATAACAGGGCTGGGTCCTACAGGCGAATCTCAGCCTGGATGACGCGCGCCGATGTGGGGGCTAATGAATGTCCGGTGGCTAAGGGTGTTCGGCCCCTATCGTCGGTCAATATCCAGCTAGGACACTTTTCTTCACACTGGTGATCAGTGTCCGCCCTTGGTTGCAAAAGAAAAGGGATATGAAAAGAGACACGAATCACCAGGACATTCTTATCCACCAGACCGGCTAGCCACATGTTTAATCAACCGATATAATAGGAGTGAAGAATTATCTCGTGTGCACAACTTATTTCATGCGCACGACTTAATTGACAATAGAACTGAAAATTTATCTCGTTTGGATGGCTTAGTTTTGCCTATTTTGTTTTTGCATATCCTTAGAATCCAAGTTCGTAGATAGCGAATTCTTTATATTTAGTGGCCATGGAAGACATTGTATGGTCCAGTTCCACAGATAATCGTTAATAAGCTTAATAATCCGACAATCAAGAGCTAAAGAACAGATTCCTAGATTCAATAAATACAATGATGATCACTAAAGCAGATTATCCGCCTTAAAGGGTGAATTATGTGTACATCCATTGATATTCATATGAAAGATTTTTGAGATAGAAAGAATAAATTGGTAGTCAACGGGATTCGATTCGGAATTGATATTCATCCATTCTGATAGAAATAGTCCATCGCTAAATTCCTTCATCAGACAAACAGATACTCTCCTCCCCTTGCATTCGCCTTTATCATTTCAGGGGGGACAACTACACTGCATTGGGTTATATGGGGGAGTTGTATCTGTGGATGTCGCTGACGTTGTTGTCAACAGTCACACTATCAGCGGAAGTCGTGTCGGCAACATCCAGCAACTGCGAGATGTTATGAAAATTGTCTCGGATCACAAGGTAACTTTGCCAACTTTATTTATATTACAAATTTCGGTCTCTTCATTTGGTTAGTAGACAAGAGTCGCATGTCGATGGCAGCAAGTGGACGAGTAGAAAGCAGCAATAAACAAAGCAGACCTATTCATAGAAATGTTTTCCGGGCTATACCAATCATCTTGTCATTCCTTGTCAATAATTAATCACTACTGGATGCCACTTATTTCTGTAGCCATAAACTAGAACATTATCTCACAAACGTACATTTACCAGCCCAATCTTCTTAGCAAGCATGATCAATATAAATATAGGTGATATCATTCTGCTCTAGATGTGTGTAATCTTGATTTCGATTTGAAATAATAAAAACTTCAGTTACATGTAGCTATTGTTAACAAGGTTTGTAGGTCTACTGCGGTTTGCATAACATGCTTAGACAATGAGGCAGTGAATATTGCTGCTCAATTCAGGTATAACTTGGGTAACGCTTTTTCAGAGTTGCCCTGTTCGAAAAATTCAAAATGCGTATTCGCGGCTAACATGACTGACGTATGGCAAAGCTACAAACGAAGGGCCGTAGCTTTGTATGTAGATTGTGCCTTTATTATATCTAATACCAACATCAATCGTCCTGATTGATTGTCATTCAGTATTTGTATTCCCGATATGAAATGTATCATCACAACAGACATTACGGTACCGGTACCCGTTTTGCAACAGCCAACGATCTCGTGGAGATATCATAAGTAGTATACATCAAGTCTTTGGAGTTAATAGCGCCTCAATGCGCATGCGCAGAACCTAAAATTGGGGCGGTTTTGAGGAGTATTGGGGCGTTGTGCGCAGGTGAATGGGGCGTGGCCTATGAGTGCACTTGCACTGGGTTTTTCCAAAATTCACCTCATTTGCATATTTTCAAAATGGCGGCTTGTTTGTGATCGCCATTTTGAAAATATGCAAATGAGGTCATGTGCACTCATTGACACCGGTGTCAATGAGTGCATATCATTTGCATATTTTCAAAATGGCGGCTTGTTTTTGTATGTTAGGGGTGGTCGGTTTCAAAATGGTGGACAATTGCACTTGTCTCACCTCCTCATTGGCATATTTTCAAAATGGCGGCTTGTAGTTGTATGTTAGGGGTGGTCGGTTTCAAAATGGTGGACAATTGCACTTGTCTCACCTCCTCATTTGCATATTTTCAAAATGGCGGCTTGTAGTTGTGTGTTAGGGGTGGTCGGTTTCAAAATGGTGGCCAATTGCACTTGTTTCACCCCAGCCCTCATTTGCATATTTTCAAAATGGCGGCTTGTTTTTGTATGTTAGGGGTGGTGTGTTTCAAAATGGTGGACAATTGCACTTGTTTCACCCCAGCTCTCATTTGCATATTTTCGAAATGGCGGCTTGTTTGTGTGTGTTAGGGGTGGTGTGTTTCAAAATGGCGGCCTGTTGTCCCCTGAAAATATGCAAATGAGGTCTTTGGGGTTTTTTCAAAATGGCGGCTTGTTTGTGTGTGTTATGGGTGGTGTGTTTCAAAATGGCGGCCTGTTTGTTGTCCACCCTTTTGAAAATATGCAAATGAGGTCAATTGGCTATAAAAGGAGTCCATTTTTAGGGAAAGGGGTGTATTCAATCTGACTTACCTGACCTGACCTGTCTCCCTGCCTGCCTGCCTGCCTGCCTGCATCCCTGCCTTGCTTGCCTGCCTGCATTTTGCCTGTATGGAATGCATGTACTGACTTGGTTCTGGGTTTTTTCCATCACGGTTGTGCGCAGGTGTATGACGTCACTTCCGGTCTGCGTGGATCGGGCGTGACCTGGGACTATGGGATGCATGTACTGACTTGGTTCTGGGTATTTGTCATCACGGGGAGGTCACGTGATCAGTTCAAGGTCATATCCATTTTTATCGATATGTCAACCCCACACCCAGTCCATTAGATGCTCCTTCACCTAAGCTTCACTTTGATACCTCACTCGACCTGTGGTGTGAGTGAGTGCAAGAATGTATTCATCCGCGGTGATGCAGTCATGTCTGGCGGTGATTCGGTCTCGGGAAAAAGCTTCCTTGCCCAATGCCTACGGACTTTACCGAAGATACACGGACTTTAACGAAAAGACACGGACGTACACGAAAAGACGCGAAGGTGAACGCCATTGTGGGAAACCTCCCACAGACAGGTCAGTACATGCATTTCTATGTTGTTCACGCATAATAAAAGGATTGATCTGTAATCTGTGTTGTTGTTGTTGCTCCCTTTTTTTGGACTAACCCATCAGAATAGTACGTATCACGGACTACACCCGTAGAGCTACATCTGGTCTATAAAACATGTCCCTCTGTATCCCACACCTTCATTTCTACAGAGCCATGGCGGAGATCCAGCCCCATGCGACTCGCATTTTACAGTATGCCACCGTGGTGAATTCATTCACGGGTTACCGAGCAGTGGTCCGGTCCATGTTTGCAGATGGCGACGACAACGAGGGACGACGCCAGATCCTGAACGAGTTCACAGAAGCGGTCCTCCACAGAGTGCACTCGATGGACAGGCGTGCCATCACTCACCACTACTGGACTATGACAGCCATCCTTGATGCTCGCGCTATGGACCAGGAGCGCTCACGCCGGAACCAGCGCCGGCTGGTTGGCCTCATACTAGTCTGTGCCCTATTCACCCTGGCGCTGTGGTATTGACACTATAAATACGAGGGGAAGAGACAGAGTGTGTATCATTTACCGTTGGACATTGAGAGCAAGCATGTCGCTACCACTACGAGCCATCTTGCCTCTTACACCTAGTGTGCGGTTATACGTGTATGCAGATAAAGTCAAACTGGCGAAAGACGATCTAGCTATTTACTGGACACCCGCTGAAATGCTATGGAATCCGGTGACACTAGAGCGTGATGGGTGGAATAAATTTAAACGCGTGTTGAGCGGAGAATTGGACGGAGAGCTCATCCACCTGGATAATGCCATGTACGTCTATACCCTACCATCCCTTCGCATACGTCTAGGCCGGTACAAAGAGCCATCGCGCAGTATCAGCCTAACTCCTTCTGTGTGGGAAGCCTTGAAGAAAATAATGCCTATTGTAGACCAGTTATTGTCACCGGACGATCGATCACCTGAGCAATTAGCGTGGGTTCGTGCTATAGAAGACGCGTTCGCTGAACCGCATGAAAGACTACATAAGGCAGAATTTTGTTTCTGTAAACCAGATACTACAGCCGGGAAAAAAAGGCCTATATGTAAAGAATGCACAGCGGCTAGAGGGTCAGTGTCACCCCGGGAAGAGATCGACACACTTGTGACGGGAGCGAACGAAGGGGAAAGTCCGTGATGCGGCGGTCGGGAAAAAAGGAGACGTCTACAGTGATTAACAGACGGCTTTGCAACAAATAGTTCCTGTGGTCGATAAAGTATTCTCTGCACACGACCCGCCTCTCACAGAATAGGCCCTATAAATACGAGGGGAAGAGACAGAGTGGGTATCATTCTCCGTTCGACATTGAGAGGAAGCATGTCATCACTCCAAGCCATCCTGACGCTTACACCCAATGTGAAGTTATACGTGTATGATGCTAAAGTGACCCTGGTCGAAGATTGTGGAAATATTTGCTTTGAGCACGCTGAGACTCTATCGGATAGGGTGACACTAGAGCGTGATGGCTGGACTAAGTTTAAACGAGTGTTGAGCGGAGAGTTAGACGGACACCTGATCCACCTGGACAAGGCCAACTACGTATACCATACTGCGCTCTACCCACGGGTGGGACGCTACCAAGAGCCGGCTCGAAGTTTCCTCCTAACTCCCTCTCTGTGGTCAGCCTTGGAGAAAATAGGCCCTCTGGTGGACCAGTTATTTATACCCGACGATCGATCACCCCACCAATTGGCATGGGCTCATGCTATCGAACACGCACTAGATGAACCTAATGAAAAAAAAGCGGATGGAGAAAATACTATATGTATAGAATGCGCAGAGGCTGGAATGACAGTGTCACCTGATGAAGCCACCCACACACACATGACG
The DNA here is from genome assembly GCA_036873755.1 of Hanleya hanleyi. NCBI lineage: Eukaryota > Metazoa > Mollusca > Polyplacophora > Lepidopleurida > Hanleyidae > Hanleya > Hanleya hanleyi. The sequence goes on along the minus strand of JAVTVY010055745.1, from coordinate 5,644 downwards.
GGCCAGAACGATGAAGAAGAAGAAAAAATCCGTGATGAAGCCGCGGGGCCAATGGCTGAACCCCATGAACAACTACATGAACCCGACGACGATGCCATTGATTACCCCGCTAGACTCAGTCAGCCCAATGACATGACCACCTGATCCTTTGATCTCACGGGGTTCTCCCTATAAATACGAGAGACAGTGAAATCTGGTACCATTCACGTACTGACCATGACGGAGCATATAGTACTGGCGTATTTCAGCTTGACCCCCGAGGTTTTCCTGCACGTGTATGCGGATAAGGTCGATATCATGGAGGAGGTGGTAGGAGACACGGACCCTACACAACCGTGCCCGGCTCACATTCGTCTGTCCCGGGAGGGCTGGACCAAATTCAAACGGGTGTTGTCTGGTGAACTGGACGGCGACCTCATCCACTTGTGTCACGATGTGTACATCCGACGCGGCCCTTTCTTTGCTCAATTGGCTCGGCTAGATGGAGGTACAGTGCATTTTACCCTTCACCCTGATCTATGGTCTGCATTGGAAGATGCCGTGGTGGATGTGGATGAAGTGCTTATCAAGCGGTCATCAGACGAGTTGGACTGGTCATTGACCATGGCCACTGTGGAAGTCCACGAAGAAAATCAGAAAGAAACTCCGGCCCAAGATATACCCGTTATAAATAAACGATAGAGCCAGGGTCCATCATCATTTTGTCACCATGAAGCGCTGGGAGAAGGTGTTGGATAACTTATACTACAGTCCCGACAGTCCGGCAGCCTATAGTGCATTGTCGGCTCTCTCTCGAGCGGCCAAACCCCAGGGGGTACAACGTGCCCAAGTCCGAGATTGGTTAAGAAGACAAGACACCTATACCTTACATCGATCTGTCCGTCGCCATTTTCTACGGAACCGGGTCATCGTGGGAGGAATAGATGCCCAGTGGCAAGCGGATTTGGTGGATATGAGCGCCTTTGCCAAACACAACGATGAGAATCGGTATATCTTGACGTGCATCGATATCCTATCCAAGTATGCGTGGGTGGTACCCATCCGGACGAAAACGGGGGCAAATCTCATAGCGGCGTTCAAAGACATCTTCAAGACCGGGCGCAAACCTTTGTATTTGCAAACCGACGAAGGCACGGAATTCCTCAACAGACCGTTCCAAGCCTTTCTCAAGAAACAGAAGGTGTTTTTCTTCCATACGTACAACGAGACCAAGGCTTCCGTGGTGGAGAGGTTCAACAGGACATTCAAAGGCCGCATGTATAAATATTTCACCTATAAGAATACAAGGCGGTACATCGATGTTCTCCCGAAACTGGTGAGGGGTTACAATCGAGCCTATCATCGAAGTATAGAGAGAGCCCCCATTACCGTGACCCAACGCAATGAAGCCCAAGTCCGGCGTGTCTTGTACCCCAGGCCATCGCAGCGAACGACGAAGGCGGTGTACAAGGTCGGGGACCCTGTACGGATCAGTAAAGTCAAGGGCAAGTTCGAGAAAAGTTACTTGCCCAACTGGAGCGATGAGCACTTCCTGATTAAACGGCGCCTACCCCGACAGCGGCGAGTCTATGAACTGGAAGATCTCCAAGGGGAAACGTTGCTGGGGACGTTTTACGACACGGAATTACAGCCTGTTGTAAAAACACAGCAAGACTACTACACGGTGGAGCAGATTTTGAAAACGGAACGTCGACGTGGCAAACTGTTTCATTTCGTAAAATGGCAAGGCTGGCCCAGTTCCTTCAATTCCTGGGTCGCTGCCAACCAGGTGAAACGACTATAAAACCAGACACCACTGCCGTCCTCCTTCATTCCACGTCCGACCCCAGTGCTATGGACCAACAGCAGCTGCCTCCGAAGACAGCGTCTCGCAAAACGCGCAAAGCGCAAGTGGTCTTTGGGGTGCTATTGCTAACCCTGCTGAGTGTGTTGTACGGAGGTGTGTTTTACGACGTAGCCTATGTCAGTACGTTACTTAACCAACTGAGAACACCACCCATTAGTGAAACGGGTCTACAGAGAGCACCAGTCGTATCGAGCCCAGTCACCACCACCACCACACCCCGCGTACAAGCCACGTCGAGCTCTACACTTACACCAAGTACACCTACTACGTCTCAAGACCCACCGGATTTCATCCCTCACAGTGAACCGACCACCCACGTTGTACCCACCCCCAGCACCATCTCTGAACGTGAACAGACAACGACGACCGACGTTGTACCCACCACCATTCCAGTTCACTCGTACGAAATTTACAAGAGCGAGTTACCACGACAAAGGATAGACCTCAAACCATGGACCCTGGGTGGCAGCATCCCTTCACTTGCGTCATCGCAGGACCGACGGGCTCCGGCAAAACGCACTTCGTCAGGAAGCTCCTTCAACACGCCGACAGCATGATCACTCCACCCATTGCCCGAGTCGTGTGGTGTTACGGAGAATGGCAGGAAGCGTATGCAGCAATGCCCCACATCACGTTCGTGGAAGGCCTACCCAACCTGGCCGATTTGGAACCCGACACCTTGGTGGTTCTGGATGATCTCATGGCGGAGACGGATGCACGGGTCACCCAACTCTTTACCAAAGGCAGCCATCATCGACGGCTCAGCATCATCTACATTGTGCAGAATCTGTTCAGTAAAAACAAAGAACATCGGAATATCAGCTTAAATGCCCACTACCTGGTGGTCTTCAAAAACCCGAGAGATACCACTCAACTGCTGCACCTGGCGAGACAGATGTATCCCGGCCGCACACCGTTTGCGTTGGAAGCCTTCAAAGATGCCACAACCCCTCAGCACGGGTATATGCTCTTCGACCTCAAGCAAGCCACCCCCGACCACCTTCGACTACGGACCGGCATCTTTCCCGGAGAGACCCACCACGTGTACATGCAAAAATAATGTAAACACACCCACAGTGGCGCCTCCAGCTGGGGTTTGTGTGTTTGATGATGGGGAATAATAAAAAGAATGAATACCACAGCAGGGTTGACTTTGTCTGTGAGGTGGATAAAAAGGGCAGAGTTGTGGGTTCTAGCATTAGTTGTACAGGATGTCTGCGCGAGTACGGAAGCACGCTCCCACGCTCCGTGTATTGAAGACGGCCCCACCCGAGTTAGTCCGAACCATTGTACGCGGTGCGGACCCTGACCTTGTACGCTGTCTGTGCGAGATCGGGTACAACCTGTTAAAAGGCAACGTACCACTGACTCCGGCTCAGAAGACCAAGTTGGCCAAGCATAAGACAGGTCTCCGAACCCTAGTCCACAAGCGGGTCCCTCAAACACAAAAGAAAAAGGTGTTACAGAAAGGCGGCTTTCTCGGGGCCATCTTAGCACCGTTGGCCGCTTCCGTGTTGGGTCCAGTATTGGGTGGACTCTTCGGCCGACAATGAACCACACGAAAAAAATGGTCCTCGTCGAACCACGGTTCCTGCAAAACCTCCAATCACCCTACCCTGTCCCACCTACGGTGAAGACCATAAACAGCCTCGATGGAGAGATGCAACAGATCTTACAGAGACCGGGGTTAAGCGACAGTGAGAAAGTACAACGGTACAATGAGACGCTTCAACGGTACATGACGTTCATGGACCAATACAAAACCCTGTCTACCCCAGCAACAGCACCACCACCACCACCACCACCACCACCACGTGACAGACCGCTGACCTCAGCACCGTTCCAACAGCCGGGTGAGGTAGCCCCCACAGCCCACAGTGGGTGGAAGACGAAGTGCTGAAGAGTGTACCTGCCTCGTTCAAGAAACAAGCTGGCCTGGTATTACAACGGATGAAACAGAATCCTAACATGACTTGGAATGATAAAGGCGAACTCCTGGTACAGAATCAGGTGGTCCCCGGCACCCACATGACGGATTTAGTGAATGATCTGATGCGTCAACGCAGATCGCACACCGATCCTCGAGGATGGGAGGTCTTCGCTCAAGGCTTGAAAGACATGCATGTACCACAGGAATTGGTGGGGAACCCCCACCGCTGGGCCTTTATGCAGCAAACCCAGCAATCGCCGAGTCGTGCACCACGACTCTCACCACAACCTTCTTGGGAATCCGAATGGGAACCGGAGTCACCCCCCAAAACTCCACCACCATCACAACGGGCACCTTCTTTTCAGACCTTTAAGAAACCACCCTCGATCAGGACACCCCACATCTCCAGAGCCGTGACACGTAGCAAGTCAACGCGACGAACACGACGCCGGACACAACCGCCCAAGGCGTGGAAGACCTATTAAAACCAACAGCAGCAGCAGGACAGCTCAGTCGCCATGTTTTACCTGACCCTACCCAGTAACAGTTCGCTGGATGTGTTTCCTGACAACACCGTGGCCAAGTACGTCACCCAGTTACCGCAACCGTTACATTTACCTGGCCGTGGGAATGTGCCCTCGTGGATATCCAATACCCTTACTCGTGGTACAACGTGCGAGCCAATGAAGTGTGGTACGAGGTCACCTACGAAGGCAAAAACACCCGGCTCACCCTGCCCGAAGGCCAATACGATACCCCCAAAGAGTTCATGGGTGGGCTGTCAAGACTGATGCATGATAAGGCGCTACGGGGGGTGACGGATAGTGCAACACGCCTGATAGCCTTGCGCTTCAAGAGAAACGTGTTCTTCGATGTCAACGTACACAACGACAAGGCACAGCTTACCGTCACCGATACCGTGAATGTGAAACTCAGTCCTACACTACAGCAAATGCTGGGTTTCGATCTACAGACGTTCGCTGGTCCCAACCAACACCATGGCGAGATGCCGATGGATATGAAGTCGGGTATGTACGGACTCTACGTCTACTCGGACGTGGTGGACAACCACATCGTGGGCGATATCAACACACCTCTGTTACGGGTGGTCCCCATTAAAAAGACGTATGGCGATCAAGTCACCCACAGTTTCAACCATATCATGTACCTGCCCGTACGACATACCGACATCAACACGATCACGGTGGATATAAGAGATGACACGGGACGAGCGGTGGCATTCGAACGAGGAAAAGTGGTGCTGACACTTCATTTTCGACAAGCACGTGCTCCCCACTTTGCATAATGAAAGTACCTTACGAGTGCGATGCACGCAGCTATGCCGACTATTATGCCCAACAGGCCGGGGGTGGCTTTCCGGTCTTTAGCGGTGCACGCATGCAACGAGGACATGGACTGGGGAACATACTCGGCAGCATTGTGAAAACGTTCCTGCCCTTGGTGACGCGTGGGGTGAAAGCAATCGGCAAACAAGCGGTACGCAGTGGACTGCAAGTGGCCGGTGATGTCTTGGGGGGTACGGCACCCCGACAAGCCTTGAAACGACGGGCCAAAGAAGCGGGAGGCGTCTTGGTGGCCAAAGCACAACGCACCGTAGGGAATAAAAGAGCTGCCCCACCGAGATCACGCACCAGTCGACGTCCGACCCAGCGACGACGCACATCCAAGAAGACCCGGGATATCTTTTCTTAAAACATGGCCTTAATCCACGCCGAGTCCTGCCCCTCCACCAACAGTGAATTTGATTTGTGGACCGTGCCGCCCACACAAACCAGTGTCGAACAAGGATTATGGGTGGAGCATCTTCCGCTCTCCAGCATCAACGAAACCGGGCCCATCGAGTTCAC
>JAVTVY010055744.1:0-28325 GCA_036873755.1 Hanleya hanleyi | reverse complement strand
TACATCTGGCTACACTTATTGAACCCATTCACTACCCTCGGGGAGCATGTCCCAATCCCTGGGGCACCGAGCCACACCCTATATCTCCTAAACTAAGCTTTGCCCGACCCCATACCCTCATATAGTTTAGGAGCTCAGATCATCCTGTACACTTATTCAACCCATTCACTGCCCCCGGGAGCATGTCCCCACCCCTGGGGCACTGAGCCCCACCCGATATCTCTTAAACTAAGCTTCGCCTGACCCCATTTCATCATATATTCTGAGAGCTTACATCATCCTACACTTATTTAACCCATCCGCCATCTACATTTATACAACCCATCCGCTACCCCCGGGAGCATGTCCCCACCCCCGCGGCACCGAGCCCCGCCCTCTATCTCATATTCCCTCAATTATTCTGGGAGCTTACATCATTCTACACTTATTCAATGCATTGCCTGACCCCATACCCTCATATTTCAGTTTCTAATTTTATATCTCTTATATGTGATACTAACCTACTATTAAGTATGAGATGCAGTGTACATCGTATATATACACACATACCAAATCACCTAAAATAAAAACCAAAAAACAAAAGTAAGTTCCCCGCTAAACACTGGCTAATATTTCCTAAGACAGTTATGCGATTGTAGCGAGATTTCTCACAGAGCATCAGTTTGACCAGAGCAACAATCAGTGAAAATGATTACCCTGAAAGTGGTGCTATGCCTGAATGAACATGAATTCAATACAAGACGGTCGCATTTCAAAAATTGCAAAACAGATTATCAAAGACAAATTTTATTCGATCACGAACAAATCCAAACAGGTAGAGCAAAGTCAGTGCTATCCAATCACACGGTTAAATTGACCATAGCAACAATCGGTGAAAATGATTACCCTATACGTGGTGCTATGCCTGAATGAGCATACATTGAATGTAAGACAGTAACATTTCCATAAATTACAAAACAGATTATCAAAGACAGATTTTATTCAATAACGAACAACTCCTAACCGGTAAAGCAAAGACAGTGCTATCCAATCACAAGGTTTGACCAGAGCAGCAATCAGTGAATATGATTACCGTGTAAGGGGTGCTATGCCTTAACTCGGTCAGTCCTGGAGGGCCGTTATGGCGCCCCCTCCTTCCAAACTTTCTCTCCTGTCTCTGGAGCAACAACAAAATGAAAGCAGACTTTTTAGTTTGTCACATTTTGGTCATTTTGAACGTATTTGCATACCCCCAGAGCAGAGGATCGTTGGTAAATCCAAGATGGCGGCCATGTGAGGTACCAGAAAGGTGATGTTTTCGTCATTTTTCTTCGATCTTTCGGCTTTTCCTCGCGGAAAAGTGGGTGAAAATCATTTTATTTCACATCAGACTATTATTTATTTATTTATCATGCAGTTTTTGCAAGGAAAACACATAAGTAAAAAAAAAATCGAAGAATCCGGCCGAAAAATAGACCAAAAATGCCTTTTTGAAAATGGCATCACTGTGACGTCATCGAATCGACAAACTTGGATTCGTTTGCATGTTCTGGTAGAGCGTGTCCCAAGGGTGTGTTGTGGTATGTTTCTGCATCTTAGCTGAAGAGGGGCGGGATGATCGATATGGCCAGGTTAGACAGGGGCAATTACCATGCATTGGAAGCAACACGGTCCCATTTCAAAAATTGCAAAGCCGTATACGTCTATTGCTGGAGGAAAAGCAGTCAATCTGACCTTCAAGTAAGACGGCGAGACGAATGGCAACCTGTTCAATCGTGCTCCGGCCCAAGATAGGGCAATTGCAATTGGTCTCTTGGAGGCTAATACCCCAGGGAAGCAGGTTGCCCGTAGAACGAGTGTGAGCCCCAATGCAATTAGGAAGTTGCGTGCCAAGTTCCAGCAGACTGGTGCGGTCAAAGATCTGACGAGCAGTGGTAGACCCAAGATCGACTGATCAGGAACCTAATACTCAGGAGAGCAGCCAGAGGTGAGATTCAACAAGTCAAAGTTACATCTTTGGGATCAGCTGAAGCGGGCGCTATACCGTTGAGTGAATGAACACACTGTTCTTGCTGACGTGCATCGTCTGTTACAACAGGAGTGGGTGGCCATTCTGCAACGTCGGGTGACCCGCCTCATCAACACTATACGAGGACGATGCCGTCAAGTGCTAGGGCGACATTGGATAGATGGATATATTTTATTCAATCATGTCACTACACAGGGCATATGATGAACAGAATTGTTAATTTACAAATCACGGCGGTGGATAAGAAGATTTAGATCAGGTGAAATAACAATAAGGACTATACTGGTACAAGTTGATATACTCGGGTGATGTAATTTACTTTTAACTACTTAAACTACCAATGAACTTACTTAAACGTCTTAGTACCGTTGGTTTATGTGACTGAAATAAAAGTACCATCTTATATACACTTGGTCTTATACAATAATAAGATGGTAATAATTCTTCTAAGTTTATCCAGAAGAGCTTTGCATTTGATAATCATGTGATATTCATCCCCGACTTCCGCCTTGCATAAAATACATAACCTTTGTTCCTTGGGGATATTCTTCCACCGGCCGGTTTCAATGGGTAAATGGTGATTACTGGTTCTAAATTTCAACATAACTTTAGCTTGTTTAACGGATAAAATATTCAGATAATGTTCATATCAAAATTCAGTTTTAATTGCCGAGTAAAAGATTCCTTTGGAAGAGCTGTTTATTTGATCTTGCCAGATTTGGTAATATGCACCTTTTAGATTCTGTTTAATTGCAGCCTTTAACTACCGTATACTTGAAATCGACTGGTCCAGCCATATATAAGAAAATCCCAAATTGTCAAACAAAGCTTTGATAAACTTAAGCCATTTACTCGATACAGTATCAAATTGTCCAAAAATAAGTTTATACATGAGAACACTAGTAGCATTGCAATTCCCACTTAATAATTTACTCCAGTAATTAATCATTCTGGAATAGATCGATATTGTAATTGGATATTGCTCTATTTCTCCATAGACCATATACGTCGGAGTAGTCCGCAAGCCTAATATTTTTTTTTAGAAATTTGATCTGTGTTTGTTCAATAAGCGAAAGGTTTTCATATCCCCAGATTTCACAGCCATATATAAGTATCGGTTTTACAATTACGTCATATAATTTCAAAACGCAATCTAGTGACAAATTTACACTTTTTTATCTAACAAGTACACTATAAAAAGACTTAGAAGCCTGCTGAACATTGTTTTTATCGACTGTATAAAACGTCATGTGTTTGTGAAATGAACACCCAGATAATTAAAACACCCAACCACTTCAACTAAGCTATCTTGACAGTAAAATATGTCATTTTTATACTTTCTTCCAAAAATGATTACTTTGGTTTTCCTAGCATTAATTTTCAACTTCCATTTTTCACAATACTCAGCATAAACGTCTATACATTTCTGCAATCCCTTTGTAATATCTGCGAACAGAACCGTGTCCTCTGCATAAAACAGTAGAAAGATCTTCACATATGTAACAATATCACTATCGCTAAAGAGAATTTCTAAATCTAAGCCAGTACAATTGTTCTTTATAAAAACTCATCTAAATCATTCACAAATATAGCAAAAAGCAAGGGAGATAAATTTTCCCTTTGACGTACGCCGACAATACAGGGGAAAGTTTCGGACAGACTACCATTACTTCTGACACATGATTTAATGTTTTGATACATACTAAATATTACCTTAAACACTTTACCATTAATGCCGAAAGACAACATTTTTTTTCTAAAGCCCACTCCTCCAAACTGTATCAAAAGCTTTTTCTAAATCCATAAAAGCACAGAAAAGTCGTTTTCGTTTAAGTTTCATAATTTGCACTAGACAATTTAGACTAAATATGTGGTCTATTGTTGAACAGCCGTTTCTAAATCCTGCCTGTGAATCCGATGGTGAATTATTTTGTTCCACGAAGTCTGTTTATTTATAACAGCTGTAAATAATTTTCCTACACAACTAATTGCAGCCTTTAACCACCGTATACTTGAAACCGACTGGTCCAGCCATAAGAAAATCCCAAATTGTCAAACAAAGATTTGATAAACTTAAGCCATTTACTCGATACGGTATCAAATTGTCCAAAAATAAGTTTATGCATGAGAACACTAGTAGCATTGGAATTCCCACTTAATAATTTACTCCAGTAATTAATCATTCTGGAATAGATCGATATTGTAATTGAATATTGCCCTATTTCTCCATAGACCATATACGTCGGAGTAGTCTGCAAGCCTAATATTTGATTTAGAAATTTGATCTCTGTTTCTTCAATAAGCGAAAGTTTTTCATATCCCCAGATTTCACAGCCATATATAAGTATCGGTTTTACAATTACGTCATATAATTTCCAAATGCAATCTAGTGACAAATTTAAACTTTTTGATCTACGAAGTACACTATAAAAAGCCTTAGAAGCCTGCTGAACATTGTTTTTTATCGACTGTATAAAACGTCCTGTGTTTGTGAAATGAACACCCAGATAATTAAAACACCCAACCACTTCAACTAAGCTACCTTGACAGTAAAATATGTCAGTTTTATACTTTATTCCTAAAATGATTACTTTGGTTTTCCTAGCATTAATTTTCAACTTCCATTTTTCACAATACTCAGCATAAACGTCTATTCATTTCTGCAATCCCTTTTTAGTATCTGCGAACAGAACCGTGTCCTCTGCATACAATAGTAGAAAGATCTTCACACATTTAACAATATCACTATCGCTAAAGAGAATTTATAAATCTAAGCCAGTACAATTGTTCTTTATAAAAAAACCTCATCTAAATCATTCACAAATATAGCAAAAAGCAAGGGAGAAAAACTTTCCCCTTGACGTACGTCGACATTACAGGGGAAAGTTTCGGACAGACTACCATTACTTTTGACACATGATTTAATGTTTTGATACATACTAAATATTACCTTAAACACTTTTCCATTATTGCCGAAAAACAAAACTTTTTTTCCAAAGCACACCCCTCCGAACTGTATCAAAAGCTTTTTTTAAATCCATAAAGCACAGAAAAGTCGTTTTCGTTTAAGTTTCATCATTTGCACTAGACAATTTAGACTAAATATATGGTCTATTCTAAACCATGCCTGTGAATCCCTTAGTAAATTATTTTGTTCCACGAAGTCTGTAAGGCGTTTATTTATAACAGCTGTAAATAATTTTCCTACACAACTCAACAAAATTACAGGTCGGTAATTTTCAGCTTCTAGGCCGTTTCCCTTTTGTTATGTTTAATTATTCCAACTGACCAACTCGGGAATACGCCCCGTACTAAATTAAAAAGTCTGAGATATATGAGTTGCCCGGCGCCTTTCCGTTTTTAAGTAGCTTTACAGCTTCGAATATTTCTTTCTCCGTTATGGGGTGATTTATTGAATCATTGTTAATATCTTGAGGAATACTACTTTCATCCTGGTTATCAGAGGTATCTTCACTATTATCCCCCATATTTATTTTACTGAAATGTTCAAATAGAGAATCTAAAGGTAAATTATTGTCAATGGAATTTACATTATCCCCCTTTATTATTTCCCAATTTCAAGGGTTCATCAATTGTATCTCTTAGTTCATCATCAAAATCTAATGATTCGGCTAAACATTTATCCAAAACAATGAAATCTTCCATCGAAGCTGTTCTTGCGTTAAAATCTCCAAACAGAAATACATTACTAGAGTTTGACAATGTATCTATTATTTCTCGTTCAATTTCAGAAAGACTGTACGGTGGAGTAGGGTGACCCGTCCGGTGGACAATAAACCACACATATTTTTGCACCGTCTCTTGTATTTAAAGTACTTTTTTTACATTTAACCATATCAGATATTCGGACGTATTGAGATCTCATTACAGTCGCATAACTATCTTAGAAAGTATTTGCCAATGTTTAGGGAGAACTTACTTTTGTTGAGGTGTTTATATATACATCTCAATGACGGACCACATACATTGGTTAATGGCTGATTGAACGGATCATGGAAACTGAAACTTGGGTGTTGAAAATTATCCTACTGTACATTGTACCAGGGTAGGACAATGGATGTCTTACCGTTTTCTAGACAACCTGCCAAAAGTCAGCACAGAATATATCTGGCTTCATCATGAAGTAGGATAGCATTGACGAATTTCTTGGATTGACAGGTCCAAAGGAGGTGTTCGGTTTGACCGAAAATGTTTCCCTAGTGTGTTGCGTTTATAAACTCAACATATAATTTCCTCGTGTTGGCTTAAAACGTTCTTAGCTTGAGGGAGAAAAGTACTTAATTTTTGTATTCTGACTTTTCACCGAGAAGAGATGATTCAAATATTACGAGTAATATGCAATATTTTGATGATATTCTTAGAGGGATTTCCCTTCATATGTAAAATATGACACCTTTAACCAAAACAAGTAGTTCATATCCCAATTCGTTGGGTTTGATCCTGAATGATACTGAAAAATCGTTCTGGTTGAAGTTGTCCTATTCTCATAATATCGAAATATGTCAAAACGCTTGGAGTGCTATAGTTCACCTCCATTCTACACCTGATTCCTTCTGCTAAAAATTGTAACAACTGTTTGGCCGAATGGTTATTGTGTCGCACTATACAGATTAAATGACCGCCAACTTTTGGGTTGAAATCCCCAAATCATAAGACAAAAATATTTTCATGTTTCTCTATTTTTCTCCATTTTGATTTTTGACTTAAAAGTAGGCCTACAATAATGACGTGAATTAAAGACAGCAAACCGGTAACAAGCAAAAAATCGGTTATGTCAGTATAATTCGTGAATAGTTACACACAACTCCACACACACACACCGTCACACCGCTGTTTTCAGTAGTTGAATATTGTGAAGATCCAGTAGAACAAACACTTAATTGTTTCACGTATACATAATTTTTACATGTGAGTATTTCGTCTGAGGGCAGCGAAAAAACAAAAGTTGTAACTATGAACGGAAAATAATAAGTAAAACTTGTCTTAAAGGAAGGTATGTTAGGCCAAGAACGAAAAATCCAGGTTCACAGCAGGTGCGGCTATTCACCAATGTTTCATCATTACAATACTACTCATTTGCCGCTAACGTTGATGTTTACAGTTTTGCAAGTTAAACATATTCTCTTCTTTATTCGGAAAATGCAGTTTATTCAGTTACTTACTTATTGTTCGCTGATTTATATATTAATATCGCTGATCATTGTTCAAATCATTGATCATTGTAGAAAATATGTTAAGTCTATGAGAACACGAACCAAAAATTCCGAACCTCGCCGGGCTGACACGGAGTTGTGGAATACCTGAGTACATACATCACAACATACCGGGATTCAATGGCTCACCTGGACCTGATATTTATATTTATCTCAATGACTGACCACAGACATTGGCTAAAGTGGTTTCATGGACATTGAGCCGCGCATGGAAACTGCAACTTCTAACGTAGAAAACTATACAACAGGCAGCGTTAGAATTGTGTGTTGAAAATTATCATACTGTACCAGGATAGGACAATGGATGTCTTGCCGTTGTCTAGACGCACTGCCAACAGTCAGCAAATAATATATCTCGCTTTATCATAAGGTAGGATAGCATTAACGAATTTCTTGAACTGACAGCTCGAAATTGTTTTTCTGGAAAAGACTAGTAAAACGAAGTTTGGTCAGCCATTAGTGTTAATACAATAAAATCAGAATTCCAATCAAACGAGTTGAGTTTGGAATCCATGGACTGCAAAGGTGAAGTTTACCCAGCAGAAATCCTTCTGAGTCGGGGTAATGGAACAATTCACTGCATACGGAAATCGATTCTTCTAAACCGCCAACAAGAGCGATCGATCCAACATGGAGACTTTTGACATCTGTCTGGTTTTTAAATTGTATCCACTGAGCTTTTAACATTACGATGCTCTTGAACCAGTGTGCATCTATGTAAGGTGTACGATATGATAAATCAGATTAGACTATATTGTATTGTATGACCTCAGATATCACCATCGTATGTACATTGATTCTTCGAAGGATCTCGGAACTGAGAGTTCGGGGATGGATACTCATTCAGGGTTTCTATCGTGACAGTGCAATAAAACGAAACATTACAGGTGTGGCGGAAAAATGTGGCGACGTATTGACATGTCATATGACCCACGGGCAAATCTTCTGACTGCCTGTTGACAAATACATCACAAGTACAAAAACTTACCCTGTGATTATTTGTATACCAGCTACGATTCTATTGTCGTTGTTCATGTGGACATCTTGAATGTGTTGATAAATACACGCGTTAAGGGTACTGAGCCCTCCTGCAGACACTTTTACACACCCTCTAGAATTTGTCTTCATATGCCTTATAGCTATGGTGATGCGTATATTTGTTGAAAGCGCATTTCTTAAGTATTTGAAATATATAAATATGTTCACTGTAAATCTGTAGCTTGTGAAGATAATTGAACTTTAAAAAAATAATTAAAAAAAATGAGCCTTCTTTTTCAAATGGCTATTTTCAAAAATGTATTTAACTTATCGTAATTTACATCATCATTTCCCGTAGAAGGCAACACCAACAGGAAATCCGTGTCGCAGTTTTGTCAATTTTGGTCTTATTCTATTGACATTTTAGTCTAGTGGCTTAACGCCATTTTTCAACGAAATCGTGACATGCTGGATTAAAGCACCAAACTTGGCAGAGTCAATGTACATGACATGTACAAACATTCCGCATGGCGGTGCCCGACCTGAGTGACCTAGTTTTCGAAAAATCCAAGATGGCGGCCAGTACGCCTATCAAACATATAAATACCCGTATTTCTTGTTGTGGTTGGGTTAGTGTGTTCATTAAAATGACCAAATATGCCTTTGTGAAGCATAGAAATTGATATATTGGTACCTCGAACCCTTTGCAACCATAAATATTGTCAAAAGATATGATTTTTAACCCTACCTGGTCTTTTTATTGTGGGGGGGGGGAGTGGCACTTTCCGCCGCCCCCTCCCCACGTAGTGAACTTTTCTCTGCTGCTCCAAAACGATGAAACCTAGCTAGGAGGCTGAAACTTCGTGACTTTTTAGCTTATCGTATTGGGGTCATTTTAAGGCCATTTGCATATCATCCAGAGCAGAGGATCATGGGTAAAATCCAAAATGGCGGACATGTATCCCAGAAAATCGTGTTTTCAGTCCTTTCTGCCCACTTCTTTGCACTTTTTCTGGCGAAAAATGACTAGAAAGTAATTTTAGGTAAAACTTGTTATTGTCTATTATACGTAGTGGTTTTTAAAAAGAAAAATCGAAAAATAAAAATTTGATAAATCGACCCAATAATAGGCCAAAAAATAGCTTCAGTGAATATGACGTCACGGTCATGTCATCATGACGGCCATCCTGCATTTTTTTAAAAGATACCGTGTGGTAAGTTTCAGTACTCTACTGAAGTATTTTTTGTTGTGAGAGGCGAGGAGATTTCAAGTGTCCTGTGGAGAAACCTGACGAGGGAGCTTTGAAATACTACGATGATTTAGTAAGGAATGACAAGGGCTTTCAGGAACTTGATGCAGTGCTCGTCGACTTGGAATTAAGTGGATGTGAAAGAAGCTCGAAAAATCACCAAAAAACCCAAACCGATTCGGGTCGGCGAGAGAAGATTGGCCAGCTCAAGATACCGAACTGCATGTTATCTCTGACTATCGGAGGAGATTTAGTTACTATTGAAGCAACATGTGATAATAGATGTTTGAGGGCTTTCAGGTCACAAACCACTAAATAATCGCCTTACTTATTATGTAGTAAATTCATTGCGCACATCTTGCGAAAACGATACTCCCAAACATGCGCCACCATGAATGACCTACCACATGATGTAACTTAGCTTTTCTGCTAAAACATATGAAAAAATCAGCATACATTTCCAACGATCGTTTTGAACCAGAGCCGACGGAAAAGATGGCATGCCACCTGACATATGAGCTTCGGATTTGGGGAGGGCAATCAAACTGGCCCAGATTGTTTCCCTCTTAAAATTTGGAATTTTTTTGATATT
Organism: Hanleya hanleyi; assembly: GCA_036873755.1. NCBI lineage: Eukaryota > Metazoa > Mollusca > Polyplacophora > Lepidopleurida > Hanleyidae > Hanleya > Hanleya hanleyi. The sequence continues at coordinate 18,263 of JAVTVY010055744.1, read as the reverse complement.
TTCTAGAGTTGAATATTGTAGAAACATTTAAAAATAGATCAGAAACCATTTTCCGCCCAGTCCGATATAATGGCCAATCGTTGATCCCTAGGAGCTTTAATCCGTAATATCACCTTGCACCCCAAAACCATTTAGGGGTTTGTAACCTACAGAAGTGCGGAGAGAAAGCGCCAAATCGTGTCGTCGGTTGAAAGTGAATACTTGGTAGAATCCCGGATGTTTGCGACTAGTTTCCTACATTAAAGGCGATGTTGAAGAGGTAACCCACGTATATTACGGTCCTTAATCAGACTACTCCTCACTCCATCAGAAAGTGTGCTAGGAGCGTATTCTTTAGCCTGGATTTGTTGATGGTCTTCGACATTCCCAGAATGCGTGTCGCTCTTCATATACTACACGTAACTCAGCAAACCTGAATATGTAGGTTCTCTTTTCAACATTTCTTTCAATGTAGAAAAATGGATTCTACAATGTCTTAACTTTTACCTGCCCACGACTTGTCTTCAAAATTCTAAAGCAATTATTGTAAGCCATCAAACATCTATTATGTTATTTAGCTCCGATAAACATTTGCCGCTAAATCTCCTCCGGCAATCTGTGATAAGAGTTATGTATCTTGCAGCTGGGTAACCATCCTCCATAGACTTGTCTAGAGTCACCGTTGACAATATATGCAGCACTCATTGAGCGTACATACAGAAGATTGCTCGGTCCTACCAGAGGCTCCGAGTGATTGGTGTTTAGACCTCTGTTTCCCCGAACCAGCGTTATTTATTCGCTTGTTCTTTCAAGTTTTTTTGCTGGGAAAACTTAGATGACATGCTTTGTCCCACTTAGCATGGTTCAGCAACAATTGCGCAGCACTTTCACATCCTCTTTCATAGTTCACATAGTTTACAAATCTTACGATACGAGGTTTGACTTTAAAATAGTATCTTTTGACACTATTTTTTGCAAAGGGTTAGAATTACCAATATATTAATTTCTGAACAACACAAAGGTATATTTAGTCATTTCAATGAACATCCTAGACTAACACTGAACAGAAAGACGGGTATTTACATGTTTGACAGATATACTGGACGCCATCTTGGATTTTTCGAAAACTAGGTCACTGAGGTCGTTCACCGTCATGCCGAATGTTTGTATATAACATGTTCATTTACTATGCCAAGATGGGTCAGCTTCAATCCAGCATTTCACGATTTCATTCAAAAATGGCGCTCAGCCGCAATACTAATGCCGTTCTTGTATTAGTAAATTGATGGCCTGAAGATCAACGACCTTGTAAATAAACATGCGACCATGACTCGGTATTCATAGCCCTGTCAGAAGTACTTGGGAAACAAAGTTATTCGCGTACCGGTATGTCTAAATTATGTCACAGCTCAAGTTCTGTATTGTATATATATAACGATAAACTAATTGGACATGAATAATTTTCACAACTCGTCAAGTTTCGTCAACTCATTGGCGGCCATCTTGATTTATGATTAAATCTGTCATTGTAACCTATTTAAAATATTCGTTTATGATCTCCGTGCCTCACAAAACATATATATGGCCACTTCAAATAAGATGTTAGCCAACATACGAGCACGGATATGACCATTTGAATATTTAGCGGCCATATTGGCGGCCATCTTGGATTTTGAGAGAACAAGGTCACCCAGGTCGGGCACCTACCCGGGATATGCTTTTGCATCCTATGTACAGTAACTGTGCAAAGTTTCATGCTTTAATCCGGCGTGTCACGATTATTCACCTAAGCGACTGGACTATTTAATTCAACTTCAAAGTTCAAAGTTGCGATTTGCTCAAGTTTGTAAGAAATATTACATTAAATGTCAATAGAATGAGAACTAAGGCAAAATGCATGAAACTGAGGCAATTCCTGCTGGTGTTGTCTTCTAGAGGAAATGACGATGTAAGTTACGATAAATTGAATACGTCTTTGAAAATAGCATTTAAAAAATTAAAATAAAATTTTGATTTGTTTTTTTTTATAGATATTTTGGAATCCGAATATCTTCACGACCTACAGGTTTACCGTGATCGGATTTATATATATGGAATACTTAAGAAATGCGCTTTCAACATATATGTACATTACCACAGCTATGAAGCATACTTTCAGCTTGATAAGGACAAATTCTAGAGGGAGTGCAAAAGTGTGTGCAGGGGGGATCAGTATCTTTAAGATCCTACATTCAGTAGCAAGTGGTATGGAGCTCACTGCATATATCTGGATACATAATAGGTCTACGATCGAACATCCCGCAACCTCCCCCCCTACTCGAAAGTTTATCAATAGCTAAAGCTTAATTCCCTAAAACTACAACTATAAACTAACTACATGTAGCTTCTGGATCCCTGCAATGAGAAATCATTCTGGGAAAGGGATTTCCAATTTGATTGCCAGATAATAAACTTTCGCTTGACATCGATTTATAATAATTTTCTATGTATGTAGTGAGCTGGGTGTGTCCCTGGGGTGTCAGCAGTTTGGGAAAGGTAGAGCAACGTAATTCCATTGTGTACTTGGTGAACAACGATGGCAACAATAGGCGTTATATCGAACTGCATGTTGATGCAATAAAGCAGCAACGTGTAGCGTTTTGATTTAGCTCAATATAAATGCTTCGTACATGCGAATATAGTTAATTTATGCGATGCCCTTTAATGGCATTCATCTTGATGAGAACAACAGGCATTTTACGAAGGTAAATGGTTAGATTGTATGTAAGAAACATCTTAGAGTGAAAGACAGATGTTGAAATAAAAATGAATCGGGAATAAATTAACTTTGACCAAACTTACTTTCTGTATTGGCTCCAGGATATAACGACACCACATATATTTCGATTTGCCGCATATTTCATGTTATGTTATTGTTTTGTATTTTTTGTCTCAAACACTTACTCACTCTTTACTATTTCTTCGCATTTCGAGGACTTTTCACGTTATATTTGACCTGATAAAAATGTCAAGCCTGGGATACTTCACATCAGCACACGATGATTTTTGGGGGGACCGGATGTAGATATCTCTCCTACTCTTGCCTATTGGTTAGTCACTGGCTACTATTGGCTTAATGTTGGTCGAGCCGAGTATGGAAACATCAACCCCAAACATATGATTGAAGTAATACAAGAAGGGCTTGGATAATGCGTTGGTATATATGTACAATAGTAAAATTTGAGGTACCGTTTTCCAGTTGCTATTCTGGCATTCGACAAAGAATATATCCGGCTTTAATAACAAGATAGGACAGCAAAACGAATCTGATAAATTAACACCCCCGCATTTATTTTCTGCAGAAGAATAGTATTAAGGAATTTAGTCTGGCATTACCATTATTACAATAAAACCAGAATTCCAATCAAAACAACTGAGTTTGGAAGCCGAGTACACCACAGGTGAAGTTTATCCAGCAGAAATCCTACTGAGTCTTGATAATGGAGCAATTAACTGTAAACGGAAATCGATTCTTCTAGACCGCCATAAGAGCTGTCCATCTAACATGGAGACTTCGGACAATCTGTCCAAGGAAACAATCAACCGAGCTTGAAATAGTAGGCCTATTCACTGGGTTAAATTTTGACATTGCGATGCCCTTTACTCAGTATGCATCTATTCAAAGGGGGTACAGGACACTTCCCCCCCAAACCATTTCCCCCCCAGTCACTTCCCCCCCAAAAAACCATTTCCCCCCCAAAATTTTGAGTCACTTCCCCCCCTGTTTTGCCATTTCCCCCCCTAAAAAAAATATGATATTCTATGGTACACATATGCATACCCAGCATTACTTGTCAAATAATATGAACCTTTAACTTATTGTATAACAAATAATAAACATGTTGTGAGGCAATTTGTTTTCAAAGGTAAAGTCTACTAATGTTCAGTGATTAATCCCACTGATTAATCCCAACAACCATAATGTTCTTTTGTGAGGTATTTTCTTTTGAAGTGCTTCAGTAAGATGTTCTTTTGTGAGGCAATCTACAGGGATGAAGACGTGACCCTGAGTCCGCTACTACGACAATGTGCTAAGATCAACGCCCCGACCACTGGTCCCCACCGATCAACTTGAACCAGTATTAACGTATTAACAATGTCTCCTTGATCAGTGCTAGTGTCATGGTGCTATACCTTATGATTATATTTGTTATACAATAAATTGAAGGTGCATATTATGATTCAACAACTGTGTGTGTCTTCTTCTTTTGTATTCCCCCTGAGAACACTGCCAAACTACTCGACACTAATGTCGAGTATGCATATGTGTACCATAGAATATCATATTTTTTTAGGGGGGGAAATGGCAAAACTGGGGGGGAAGTGACTCAAAATTTTGGGGGGGAAATGTCTTTTTTGGGGGGGAAATGTCGGGGGGGAAATGGTTTGGGGGGGGAAGTGTCTTGTATTCAGTAAAGGTATGTCGACTGTAATGTATTTTATGATTTGGCAGGAGTAGTATATAAAGGCTATTTGAAGTCTCCTTTCACCCGGATGTAGTGACGTCACGGGGAGGATTGGGGAGGAACTAGTGGCGCCATCTGTACACATTGGTGGCAAAAACCCGCACTAGGGGGAGACAACTCGATCTGCATATTGGCGGCCTGTGTGGTGGTGGTGGTCAAAATGGCGGCCTGTGGTGGTGGTGGTGGTGGTGGTCAAAATGGCGGCTGTGGGGTGGGGTGGTCAAAATGGCGGCTGTGTGGTGGTGGTGGTCAAAATGGCGGCGCAAGGGAGCAAACGAGGCGGTGGGGAGGTCACGGGGAGAAAAAACCCTCACATTACCCTCAAAAAAACCTCTAAGCCATATAATAATAATAAACATAATCTATAGGTGTTGTACCATGTTAATAGGATCAGTCTAGCATCTGTACCACCCTAGGGTCGAGCGTTTATTGTCCCGTGTATCTCCGCAGAAAATCAACAAACAAAATGGCGGCTCCAGGATGGTGTGGGGACGCCCTTTCCACATCACGGCGTCGATCATAGCGCCATCTGCACACACTGACGCAAGGGAGACAACTCGTGTAGCCCAAGGGTATGGAAATAGACGTTTTGGAGCTAGCGAAGCCACTAATGGTCCGATGGGGTCGAGTGAGGTATCAAAGTGAAGCTTATGTGAAGGGGCATCTGACTGGACTAGCGGGTTGACATAACGTCATTTTGCGCATGCGCGGTGGCCCAAGGGTATGGAAATAGCCGTTTTGGAGCTAGGGGAGTTACTCATGGTCCGATGGGGTCGAGTGAGGTATCAAAGTGAAGCCTAGGTGAAGGGGCATCTGACTGGACTAGTGGGGTTGACATAGCGTCATTCTGCGCATGCGCGGTGGCCCAAGGGTATGGAAATAGACGTTTCGGGAGCTAGGGGAGCTACTAATGGGCCGATGGGGTCGAGTGAGGTATCAAAGTGAAGCTTAGGTGAAGGGGCATCTGATGGGCTGGGTGTGGGGTTGACATAGCGTCATTCTGCGCATGCGCGGTGGCCCAAGGGTATGAAAATAGCCGTGTTGGCATGTAGGGGAGCCACTCATGGTCCGATGGGGTCATATGAGGTATCAAAGTGAAGCATTCGTGAAGGGGCATCTGATGAGCTGGGTGTGGGGTTGACATAGCGTCATTCTGCGCATGCGCATAGCCGTGTTGGGATGTAGGGGAGCCCCTAATGGTCCAATGGGGTCGAGAGAGGTATCAAAGTGAAGCTTATGTGAAGGGGCATCTAATGGGTTGGGTGTGCGGTAGGAATATCATTCTGCGCATCCGCAGATGCAATGCGGAGCTCTCGTCCAATCAGAAGCGAGTATTTCAAATCCGCCACGGAGCTCTCGTCCAATCAGAAGCGAGTATTTTGACCCGGTGCATTATGGGACATATCCAAGATGGCGGCACGTATGTTCAAGATGGCGGCACATCCGGTGTCGAAAACTGGCCATTTTTGTCGGGATGTGGTCACCTAGTGTCGAAAACTGCACCCTGTATGGGTCCCGCTAGACGTGTTGGAGCTAGGGGAGCCACGAATGGTCCAATGGGGTCGAGTGAGGTATCAAAGTGAAATTCGTGAAGGGGCATCTGATGGGCTGGGTGTGGGGTTGAACTAGCGGCATTCTGCGCATGCGCAGTCTGGCCGTAGTATAGAAATAGACGTGTTGGGGTGTAGGTGGGCCCCTAGTGGGTCGATGGGATCGAGTGAGGTATCCATGTGAAGCCTAGGTGAGGGAGTTACACTAGGGTGTCGTATCCATTCTGTTGCGCAGGTCACGTGGGGGTTGTGACGTCACTTCCGGGTTTTTCACTAAAACTACCTCCAAACATAGAAGAGTTCTAATGTTTCCTCTTAGACGTCCGTATGTTCAACCGCTGGGGTGTTTTCCCGCCCCGCCCCGCCCCGCAGCGCGCGCGCGCTGGTTCTCCGGCCGCAGCGCGCGCGTCATCCCCGGCAGTGCGCGCGCGGACGCATGTCAGGTCAAATGGTCACATCCAGGTCAAACGGTCCAATGTCCAATGAGACAATATTGCGGCATCGCTATAGTCAGAGCTTGAGCACAAAAAAGGGGATTCTAGATGAACCTGGGAAGGATGGGCAGTTCCATTTGGACCAATCAGCGGTCGAGAAAAAAGAGCCAATCAGCGGTCGAGAAAAAGAACCAATCAGCGGTCGAACAATCAGCCAATCGAATTGGGGTACTCACGGTGTGCTTTCGCTGACGTCCGCGCCTACATCTGGGTTCTTGTACACCCGGGTAATGCTTTCTGGACATGGATGGGTTAGCTTTGGCTCCATTCTAGGCCACTGATTGGCTAATACGGTGTTCAAAGCCAGTTTCATGCATTATGCTCATAGAACTTATAGTCATAATCTATACGTGTTGGACGAGTCTCTTCACTCACCGTATACACGTACCTCAATGAAATGCCCGCTCCAAACCTAGACCAAAAACACGTACTTGGTCTGTAGGCTGATTTCATTGGCTCTCTATTTTACTATAGTGCTCTTGCATTCTAACCTTGATGGGTTACCTAGAACTTATAGTCATAAACATAATCTATACGTGTTGGACGAGTCTCTTCACTCACCGTATACACGTACCTCAATGAAATGCCCGCTCCAAACCTAGACCAAAAACACGTACTTGGTCTGTGGGCTGATTTCATTGGCTCTCTATTTTTACTATAGTGCTCTTGCATTCTAACCTTGATGGGTTACATTTTGGCCCCATCCTACACCACTGATTTCAGTTTGACTGAATCTCCACATTGGGCATTGATGCATTATGAATAAAACACACAAGACAGGGTTTTTTGGTGAGATCTCATTTTTTTATTCAGTGAACAACAACAACGTGAGAACAACCACGTGAAAACTGAAGCCCAGAACAAGGGGCTTGTAATTAATTGAAGCCCAGAACAAGGGGCTTGCACATTGAAGCCCAGAACAAGGGGCTTGTAAACTTAAGCCCAGAACAAGGGGCTTGTAATTAACTTAAGCCCAGAACGGGGCTTGTACATTGAAATGATGGGCGGCCCAGTCATAGACGAGTACATCGCGGTCCTCGGCCTTGGGGGTACTCGTCAAACATCTGTACGATGGTAGATAAGGGTCTTCCCCGGCATCGATGGTACAGGTAAAACAAGCAATATTGTCCGCACACGCCACTGGTCAGGCTTTGCAACGTTTGACTGTTCCAACACCACGTCTCTGTGCCTTGATCCATGAAGTCTGTTAAATCGGGATGGAGGGGTGGCAGGCCGTACGGGTCAAAGTATTCGCCCTGCTGTTCTGTCAAGTACACGGCCACCCAGTGTTCACCGGGCCGATCCATCGGGTCCGTGTTGAGAACGTAAGCAGCAGGATACACACGGTCTAATGGAAACACATCTCGGGCGAACACCCCTTGAAAGACCATACGTGTCTCTGGGTCATTCTCCAGCACGGTGGTTATCTGGTCTGTATCCATGTTAGGTGGAGAAGTCACACAGGACGTTGCGCGCCTTGTCCACTTGAATGATGTTGTCAAACTCGGCGTAGCAGATCACATTGACGGTGGTCGCCAGGGCTCGTGCAAAGTGGATTTCCAACCGTAAGTTACCTTGCTTGGCCAGGGCCAGCTGATGGTCGTTCTCTAAGGTGGGGGTCAGATCGAAACAGAACAACGTGTATCCGTTCGCGTAGTCCTCCCGACTGATCATATTCCCTTCGTCCTGGTTGATTTGACCGGTGGCTGTAAACAGGCTCTGATAGGCTCGAATGAAATTCCTCCGCCCAAAGTTCGGTGTTAAGGCCGTGGCTGGCACCTGTTGTCCATCCACATGCCGGGCCACAAAATTGATGCCGAAATGTTGAAAGTCAAACGGATTCTCTGGGTAGGCTCCGCTGAAACTGGTATTTTCCACACAGGCCAGGATCAATCGCTTGGGTAGTTCCCCCAGGAACAGGTTTTCTTTGTTGGCGCCCATATTTCCAGCAGGCACAGAGAACACTTTGGTTTGTACACGTCGGATAGGGTACTGGGCTGGTTTTGTTTCCAAGGCTTTCATGTGTCCCAATTGAACGGCTGGATTCGGTTTCACTTTTCGGACATACAGGACTGCGTCTTGATGACAATCTTATAGTCCGCTGCATGCCCCTCTACGTTAGTGGCCATCAAGGCGAAGGTCGGAGGCGCCCGTATCAGTCGGATTTTGATGGGGATCTTGTTCAAGAGGTACCGGTCTTGCATGAACATGTCTGCGTGCAGTCGACCCATCATATCCACCGAGGCACTGTTCGCAGTGAAAGCCTTCCGTTTGTTATATCCCCCATTGTCCACCGTGTCCATGTGCTCGGGCGTGTCCTTGTAGAATAAAGCGGTTGTCAGCTGAGATTTTTTAGCCTCTCGGCCATACGACAACAGTGTCTCGATGTAGGTTCGATAGGGGTACGTGTTGGTGGAGTCAGTGATGAGTTTGTCGCTGAGAAAAATATCCACCTGCTGAAACATCGAGTGCAGCCAGAGATTCGTCGGGCCCACCGTTGCTTGGTCAACGATTCTGGTGCCAGCTCCATTGACCACCTTGGCTTTCACATACAAGTATGTATGGGCTAAATCCACATAGGCCGTATCCGCATTACTGATGGTGAACTCGATGGGCCCGGTTTCGTTGATGCTGGAGAGCGGGAGATGCTCCACCCATAATCCTTGTTCGACACTGGTCTGTGTGGGCGGCACGGTCCACAAATCAAATTCACTGTTGGTGGAGGGGCAGGATTCGGCGTGGATCAAGGACATGTTTTAAGAAAAGATATCCTTTGTCTTCTTCGATGTGCGTCGTCGCTGGGTCGGTCGTCGACTGGTGCGTGGTCTCGGTGGGGCAGCTCTTTTATTCCCTACGGTGCGTTGTGCTTTGGCCACCAAGACGCCTCCCGCTTCTTTGGCCCGCCGTTTCAAGGATTCTTTGGGTGCCGTACCCCCCAAGACATCACCGGCCACTTGCAGTCCACTGCGTACCGCTTGTTTGCCCATTGCTTTCACCCCACGCGTCACCAAGGGCAGGAACGTTTTGACGATGCTGCCGAGTATGTTCCCCAGTCTATGTCCTCGTTGCATGGGTGCACCGCTAAAGACCGGAAAGCCACCCCCGGCCTGTTGGGCATAATAGTCGGCATAGCTGCGTGCATCGCACTCGTAAGGTACTTTCATTATGCAAAGTGGGGAGCACGTGCTTGTCGAAAATGAAGTGTCAGCACCACTTTTCCTCGTTCGAATGCCACCGGTCGTCCCGTGTCATCTCTTATATCCACCGTGATCGTGTTGATGTCAGTTTGTCGTACGGGCAAGTAGAGCATGTGGGTGAAACTGTGGGTGACTTGACCTCCATACGTCTTTTTAATGGGAACCACCCGTAACAGAGGTGTGTTGATATCGCCCACGATGTGGTTGTCCACCACGTCCGAGTAGACGTAGAGTCCGTACATACCCGACTTCATATCCATCGGCATCTCGCCATGGTGTTCGGTGGGACCAGCGAACGTCTTTAGATCGAAACCCAGCATTTGCTGTAGGATAGGACTCAGTACGACACTCGCCTTGCCGGTGACGATAAGCTCTGCCTTGTCGTTGTGTGCGTTGTAATCGAAGTCCACGTGATTCTTGAAGGGATAGGCTTTGATGGGTTTTGAAGTATTCGTCACCTCCCGTAGAGCCTTATAATGCAACAGTCTTGACAGCCCACCCATGAACTCTTTGGGGGTATCGTATTGGCCTTCGGGCAGGGTGAGTCGGGTGTTTTTGCCTTCGTAGGTCACCTCGTACCACACTTCATTGGCTCGCACGTTGTACCACGAGTAAGGGTATTGGATATCCACGAGGCCACATTCCCACCGGCCAGGTAAATGTAACGGTTGCGGTAACTGGGTGACGTACTTGGCCACGGTGTTGTCAGGAAACACATCCAGCGAACTGTTACTGGGTAGGGTCAGGTAAAACATGGCGACTGAGCTGTCCTGCTGCTGCTGTTGGTTTTAATAGGTGTTCCAGGCCTTGGGCGGTTGTGTCCGGCGTCGTGTTCGTCGCGTTGACTTGCTACGTGTCACGGCTCTGGAGATGTGGGGTGTCCTGATCGAGGGTGGTTTTTTAAAGGTCTGAAAAGAAGGTGCCCGTTGTGGTGGTGGAGTTTTGGGGGGTGACTCCGGTTCCCAGTCGGCTTCCCAAGGTTGTGGTGAGAGTCGTGGTGCACGAGTCGGTGAGTCACGCTGCATAAAGGCCCAGCGGTGGGGGTTCCCCACCAATTCCTGTGGTACATGCATGTCTTTCAAGCCTTGAGCGAAGACCTCCCATCCTCGAGGATCCGTGTGCGACCTGCGTTGACGCATCAGATCATTCACTAAATCCGTCATGTGGGTCCCGGGACCACCTGATTCTGTACCAGGAGTTCGCCTTTATCATTCCAAGTCATGTTAGGATTCTGTTTCATCCGTTGTAATACCAGGCCAGCTTGTTTCTTGAACGAGGCAGGTACACTCTTCAGCACTTCGTCTTCCACCCACTGTGGGGCTGTGGGGGCTACCCCTGGTAATGGCGGCTGTTGGAACGGTGCTGAGGTCGGCGGTCTGTCACGTGGTGGTGGTGGTGGTGGTGGTGCTGTTGCTGGGGTAGAGCGAGTTTTGTATTGGTCCATGAACGTCATGTACCGTTGAAGCGTCTCATTGTACCGTTGTACTTTCTCACTGTCGCTTAACCCCGGTCTCTGTAAGATCTGTTGCATCTCTCCATCGAGGGTGTTTATGGTCTTCACCGTAGGTGGGACAGGGTAGGGTGATTGGAGGTTTTGCAGGAACCGTGGTTCGACGAGGACCATTTTTTTCGTGTGGTTCATTGTCGGCCGAAGAGTCCACCCAATACTGGACCCAACACAGAAGCGGCCAACGGTGCTAAGATGGCCCCGAGAAAGCCGCCTTTCTGTAACACCTTTTTCTTTTGTGTTTGAGGGACCCGCTTCTGGACTAAGGTTCGGAGACCTGTCTTATGCTTGGCCAACTTGGTCTTCTGAGCCGGAGTCAGTGGTACGTTGCCTTTTAACAGGTTGTACCCGATCTCGCACAGACAGCGTACAAGGTCAGGGTCCGCACCGCGTACAATGGTTCGGACTAACTCGGGTGGGGCCGTCTTCAATACACGGAGCGTGGGAGCGTGCTTCCGTACTCGCGCAGACATCCTGTACAACTAATGCCAGAACCCACAACGCTGCTCTTTTTATCTACCTCAGAGACAAAGTCAACCCTGCTGTGGTATTCATTCTTTTTATTATTCCCCATCATCAAACACACAGACCCCAGCTGGGGGAGCCACTGTGGGTGTGTTTACATTATTTTTGCATGTACACGTGGTGGGCCTCTCCGGGAAAGATGCCGGTCCGTAGTCGAAGGTGGTCGGGGGTGGCTTGCTTGAGGTCGAAGAGCATATACCCGTGCTGAGGGGTTGTGGCATCTTTGAAGGCTTCCAACGCAAACGGTGTGCGGCCGGGATACATCTGTCTCGCCAGGTGCAGCAGTTGAGTGGTATCTCTCGGGTTTTTGAAGACCACCAGGTAGTGGGCATTTAAGCTGATATTCCGATGTTCTTTGTTTTTACTGAACAGATTCTGCATAATGTAGATGATGCTGAGCCGTCGATGATGGCTGCCTTTGGCAAATAGTTGGGTCACCCGCGCATCCGTCTCCGCCATGAGATCATCCAGAACCACCAAGGTGTCGGGTTCCAAATCGGCCAGGTTGGGTAGGCCTTTCACGAACGTGATGTGGGGCATTGCTGCATACGCTTCCTGCCATTCTCCGTAACACCACACGACTCGGGCAATAGGTGGGGTGATCATGCTGTCGGCGTGTTGAAGGAGCTTGCTGACGAAGTGCGTTTTGCCGGAACCCGTCGGTCCTGCGATGACGCAAGTGAAGGGATGCTGCCACCCAGGGTCCATGGTTCCAGGTGTATCCGTTGTCGTGGTAACCTGCTCTTGTAAATTTCGTACGAGTGAACTGGAGTGGTGGTGGGTACAACGTCGGTCGTCGTTGTCTGTTCACTGCGAGGGATGATGATGGGGGTGGGTACAACGTGGGTCGTCGTTGTCGGTTCACTGTGAGGGATGAAATCCGGTGGGTGTTCAGACGTAGTGGGCGTACTTGGTGTAGGTGTAGAGCTTGGTGTGGAGCTCGACGTGGCTTGTGCACGGGGTGTGGTGGTGGTGACTGGGCTCGATACGACTGGTGCTCTCTGTAGACCGGTTTCACTGGTGGCTGGTGTTCTCAGTTGGTTAAGTAACGTGCTGACATAGGCTACGTCGTAAAACACACCTCCGTACAACACACTCAGCAGGGTTAGCAATAGCACCCCAAAGCCCACTTGTGCTTTGCGCGTTTTGGGAGACGCTGTGTTCAGAGGCAGCTGCTGTTTGTCCATAGCACTGTGGTCGGACGTGGAATGAAGGAGGACGGCAGTGGTGTCTGGCTTTATAGTCGTTTCACCTGGTTGGCCGCGACCCAGGAATTTACGAAATGAAACAGTTTGCCACGTCGACGTTCCGTTTTCAAAATCTGCTCCACCGTGTAGTAGTCTTGCTGTGTTTTTACAACAGGCTGTAATTCCGTCTCGTAAAACGTCCCCAGCAACGTTTCCCCTTGGAGATCTTCCAGTTCATAGACTCGCCGCTGTCGGGGTAGGCGCCGTTTAATCAGGAAGTGCTCATCGCTCCAGTTTGGCAAGTAACTTTTCTCGAACTTGCCCTTGACTTTACTGATCCGTGCAGGGTCCCCGACCTTGTACACCGCCTTCGTCGTTCGCTGCGATGGCCTGGGGTACAAGACACGCCGCACTTGGGCTTCATTGCGTTGGGTCACGGTAATGGGGGCTCTCTCTATACTCCGATGATAGGCTCGATTGTAACCCTCACCAGTTTCGGGAGAACATCGATGTACCGCCTTGTATTCTTATAGGTGAAATATTTATACATGCGGCCTTTGAATGTCCTGTTGAACCTTCCACCACGGAAGCCTTGGTCTCGTTGTAATGTAGAAGAAAACACCTTCTGTTTCTTGGAGAAAGGCTTGGAACGGTCTGTTGAGGAATTCCGTGCCTTCGTCGGTTTGCAAATACAAAGGTTTGCGCCCGTTCTTGAAGATGTCTTTGAACGCCGCTATGAGATTTGCCCCCGTTTTCGTCCGGATGCGTACCACCCACGCATACTTGGATAGGATATCGATGCACGTCAAGATATACCGATTCTCATCGTTGTGTTTGGCAAAGGCGCTCATATCGACCAAATCCGCTTGCCACTGGGCATCTATTCCTCCAACGATGACCCGGTTCCGTAGAAAATGGCGACGGACAGATCGATGTAAGGTATGGGTGTCTTGTCTTCTTAACCAATCTCGGGCTTGGGCACGTTGTACCCCCTGGGGTTTGGCCGCTCGATAGAGAGCCGACAATGCACTATAGGCCGCCGGACTGTCGGGACTGTAGTATAAGTTATCCAACACCTTCTCCCAGCGCTTCATGGTGACAAAATGATGATGCACTCTGGCTCTATCGTTTATTTATAACGGGTATATCTTGGGCAGGAGTTTCTTTCTGATTTTCTTCATTGGCTTTCACAGTGTCCATGGTAAATGACCAGTCCAACTCGTCTGATGACCGCTTGATAAGCACTTCATCCACATCTACCACGGCATCTTCCAATGCAGACCATAGATCAGGGTGAAGGGTAAAATGCACTGTACCCCCCTCTAGCCGAGCCAATTGAGCAAAGAAAGGACCGCGTCGGATGTACACATCGTGACACAAGTGGATGAGATCGCCGTCCAGCTCACCAGACAACACGCGTTTGAATTTGGTCCAGCCCTCTCGGGACAGACGAATGTGAGCCGGGCACGGTTGTGTAGGATCCGCATCACAGATGTCTCCCACCTCCTCCATGATATCGACCGTATCCGCATACACGTGCACGAAAACCTCGGGGGTCAAGCTGAGATACGCCAGTATTATATGCTCCGTCATGGTCAGTACGTGAATGGTACCAGATTTCACTGTCTCTCGTATTTATAGGGAGAACCCCGTGAGATCAAAAGGATCAGGTGGTCATATCACTGGGCTGGTTGAGTGTAGCCGGGTAATCAATGGCATCGTCGTCGGGTTCATGGCTAGACAGTTGTTCATGGGGTTCAGCCAGCGCGTCCTGAATAGCACGAGCCCACCCCAACTCGTCTGATGATCGCTCGTCCGGTGTAAACAGCTGGTCCACAATAGGCACCACTTTCTCCAAGGCTGTTCACAGATCGGGGACTAGGGTGAAGCCTCGCGTAGGGTCTTGGTAGCGGCCCAGGCGTGGGAAGAAAGGTCCACGGTATACGTAGATGGCATTGTCTATGTGGATGACGTGTCCATCGAGCTCGCCGCTCAACACCCGTTTAAATTTGGTCCAGCCGTCACGAGGTAGCATCACCGTATTCGATACGGTCTCAGCGGGCGACCAGCAAACATCTCCACGGTCTTCCACGAGGGTGACTTTATCTTCATAGACGTGTAACCCCACCTGGAGTGTAAGGGGCAGGATGGCTCGTAGGACGGGTGACATGCTTAACCCAATGACGATCGGTGAATGACACACACTGTGTCTGACCCTCGTATTTATAGTGTCAATGCCATAGCGCCAGGGTCAATAGGGCACAGACTAGTGTGAGGCCAACCAGCCGGCGCTGGTTCCGGCGTGAGCGCTCCTGGTCCATAGCGCGAGCATCAAGGATGGCTGTCATAGTCCAGTAGTGGTGAGTGATGGCACGCCTCTCCATCGAGTGCACTCTGTGGAGGACCGCTTCTGTGAACTCGTTCAAGATCTGGCGTCGCCCCTCGTTGTCGTCGCCATCTGCATACATGGACCGGACCACTGCTCGGTAACCCGTGAATGAATTCACCGCGGTGGCATGCTGTAAAATGCGAGTCGCATAGGGCTGGATCTCCGCCATGGCTCTGCAACCGTAGAAATGAAGGTGTGTGATCCCGAGAGACGTGTTTATAGACCAGGTCACACATGCGCGCCTAGACGTCGTGTGTAGTCCGTGATACGTACTGTTCTGAAGGGTTAGTCCAAAAAAGGGAGCAACAACAACAACATAGATTACAGATCATTCCTTTTATTATGCGTGAACATCATAGAAATGCATGTACTGACCTGTCTGTGGGGGTTTCCCACAATGGCGTTCACCTTCGTGTCTTTTCGGGTACGTCCGTGTCTTTTCGGGTACGTCCGTGTCTTTTCGGATCGGTGACGTCCGTGTCTATCATCCGGGCACTTCGCGTCTGCGCCTGCATTGGGTATGTATAAGGGTCTTCATGCGCGCGCGCGCAATGCGGCTCAGTCGTACACCAGTACACCAGTCTCGATCCTCGACTTGGGGTAGAGTGTGCTAAAATAGATTACCAGCTAGCGTGCTATAAAAGGGAAGCGGCCTTGCCATTTCATCAGACACTCTATCAACCACCAAGATGTTCACTTGCACAACTTGCCAGAAGCAGTTTACTCGTCTAGATAATTTACGACGCCGCGAGGCCTCCACCCACAACGATGCACGGTATACTTGTATAACCTGCGCACGGTCATTTAATCGGGAGGATAAGTTACTGCGCCACGAACGTTCATTCCACGAGGGCGAGACGGAACAATGTAAGGACTGTGGTCAACTCTTCAAACGAAGCAGTCAGTTGCTGCGACACCAACGGTTGATTCATGCCCCGTCTCCACGGTTTTGGCGACAACTTCCTACTGAAGAGGAGCCGCGGAAGGTCAGACCCAGTGAAGATAAGCCCGGGGAGACGAACGCCACTGGTGATGCGATGACGGAGAGTCCGCCTATACCAACAGTTGGGAAGAGCCTGGATTTCCAGCCGGACCCCACCGTTACGGTTTCGAGTCATACGTCATACATCGAACATTTTCTGGACGAGCCCATAAATGTTCCTAGCGATCTCTTACCCGAATATCATCCAGAGAGCGACATCTCTCGGCGCCATTGGACCATGACACGGCACTGTTTCCACCGTCATCGCCCTATTCAAGATATCTACAATTTTCCACTGACCAAGCTCACCCGTCTACGCAGCTACGTGGAAACCATCTTCAATGACCAACCTACGGCCTTCACATTAAATGTAGCATTTGGGTACATCTTATGCCATAAGATGACGGATGAATTGCGCTATTTCTATTCCAGTGCCATCCACCCAGTGTACGACCAACCGTTTACCATCATTAACCGGAGGTCACTAGAGATGATGCTGGACCAAGTGGAACAATTGGATGTCTTGGGATGGGCCCAACAACAACGACCTAACACCAAGTGGACAGTGAAGAGGGTGACCAATGTTACATTTTTCCTTACCAAGGTGATTCACCACAGCCATCGGTTGAATGCGTCACTCGTGCACTGATGAATACCATAACATGTCGTACGTACTCTCTATGTCTACATGCTGATCATTGACTTGAGCTCAGTAAACATTAAATGTGACGGTGCGTTAAAACATGGTGTTTGATATTTCAATTTGTTTTGCTGTGAACATACTAAACATACCCAGGGCGGCTCCCCCAGCCTGGGTATGATGTAACATTGGGGTAATAAACTGTATGAACATTGCTGAACTTGTTGTTATTCACATCACCCCATTGACTTGATAGGCAGGTCCCATTAAGCCCGGGGACCAATATTAATGCTTTTGGCTAGAGGTGATAGGGGTTTTCCCCTATTTTAGGGGTAAAGTCCGTTTTCCGTTTTTTTTTTTTCAGGAAAAATTTTACATGCACCCACCCATGACTGGATGCCCCTTCACGAATGCTTCACTTTGATACCTCATATGACCTCACTGGACCAATAGTGGCTCCCCTAGATCCCGAAACGTCTATTTCCATACCCTTGGGCCACCGCCCATGCGCAGAATGACGCTATGTCAACCCACTAGTCGAGTGAGATGCCCCTTCACCTAGGCTTCACTTTGATATCTCACTCGACCCCATCGGCCCATTAGAAACCCCGCTCGATCCCAAAACGTCTATTTTCATACCCTTGGGCCACCGTGCATGCGCAGAATGACGCTATGTCAACCCCACACCCAGCCCATCAGATGCCCCTTCACCTAGGCTTCACTTTGATACCTCATAAGACCCCATCGGCCCATTAGAAACCCCGCTCGATCCCAAAACGTCTATTTTCATACCCTTGGGCCACCGCGCATGCGCAGAATGACGCTAGTTCAACCCCACTAGTCCAGTCAGATGCCCCTTCACCTAGGCTTCACTTTGATACCTCATACGACCCCATTGGACCATGAGTAGCTCCCCTAGCTCCAACACGGCTATTTTCATACCCTTGGGCCACCGCGCATGCGCAGAATGATGCTAGTTCAACCCGCTAGTCCAGTCAGATGCCCCTTCACATAAGCTTCACTTTGATACCTCATACGACCCCATTGGACCATTAGTAGCTCCCCTAGCTCCAACACGGCTATTTTCATACACTTGGGCCGCCGCGCATGCGCAGAATGACGCTAGTTCAACCCCACACCCAGCCCATCAGATGCCCCCTCACATAGGCTTCACATTGATACATCACTCGATCCCACTGGACCAGTAGTAACTCCCCTAGCTCCAACACGGCTATTTCCATACCCTTGGGCCACACGAGTTGTCTCCCTTGCGTCAGTGTGTGCAGATGGCGCTATGATCGACGCCGT
>JAVTVY010055743.1:0-30459 GCA_036873755.1 Hanleya hanleyi | reverse complement strand
CGGTATGTTAGCCTTCCTGTAAACTTCCATCCACCGTTGAAAGTCCAGATCTACGGAAAACAGACCTACAACTTATAAAGCAGGGCTATTCCACCAAGCTCCTCCACTCAAAGTTTCTCAAATTTGGCGATAGCAAAATACGAACGTAGCGTGCAAGATCTATGGCGTTACGTTTCGTAACTTGTGTCTAATTCCGCTTAACCCAGAGCTAGGAGCCGTATGATTCCATGTACGTCAAGATCCTCATGGTGCTCATATGAACACCCACAATCAAAGCGTGACTGCGAGACATCATTCTCTAGATAACGACTTTACAACTATTATTATTGATTAAGAATACTGATCAGCGATACGGATTTCATATTTTTGGAACATCATGATGTCTTGACGGCATCATTGGAAACTGTTGACCGCTTCTCTCTTGCAGGAA
Source organism: Hanleya hanleyi (assembly GCA_036873755.1). NCBI lineage: Eukaryota > Metazoa > Mollusca > Polyplacophora > Lepidopleurida > Hanleyidae > Hanleya > Hanleya hanleyi. The sequence continues at coordinate 30,029 of JAVTVY010055743.1, read as the reverse complement.
ACTAGCGTATGTTTATGTATACTATGATTGTCTTTTTGAATTTGGTGCTAATACTGTTATATGGATATGGAATAGGTCTTTGGATTATGGACACGGATATTTTTTAATGGAAGACGGCTGAATTATGAATGACGGACTAGGCGCTTGTATACTACAATAGTCGCTCCCGATCTTGTCCATGGAGAGCGTACTTTCGGATCTGGTTTTAATCATCATTGTAAAATCCATCAACTGCGCAGAAGAAATCTATCCGTCTTCTTCCTCCCCATGACTCCAGTCGGTTAGGGCAGAAAACGAAGTGTGGTGGGTGATTCTTCTCGGCACTTGTATTAGAAGAATGATAATTCCTCCATACTATGATCACGTCACCTCCTGTCGCTCAAATCCACTCGGGGGAACGAAGTGCTGTAACTCAAATGTCTCCTTGGCAGGTAGCCCGTAATGTAACGGTTGCGCTACAAGAGCCCGGCTATAAATGATAGGCGCGCGGACCTCAGCGAAGACAAGCACATATGTTCCACAGCCATCAGGCGACTGTCCGATTTGTGCTTATTCCGACTTACATTTTCCAATCTAAAAGTCGACCGTTTCAGTTTATCGTGCCAGAAGTCTGCATGTTGGTGTGTCAATATTTCGTCAAACATATGCATATAAAAAATCCACCAAAAAGACTCCGGGACGTCATGTATCTTTGCAGATTACTACTTAATCTTTTGCAGTATAAGTATCCCATGCCTCCATATATAATATTAGTACAATTATTATCTTTTCCTACGAAGTAGGCTCTCATTTGCAAATTGTCCGGTAATGGGTGAGTCAGTGAGTGAGTGAGTCAGTCCATCCGAATCCTTTCGTCGGCAAAATAAGGAGAACCGCTGACATTGGAACCTTGGTTTTTGGCATGAAGGTGCATTAGGGGACTGTTACCAGCAAGTTCTGAGCTGACCTACTTTTGATGAAAATCACTGCTGATTCTGACTTGGGCAGTGCCCATCTTAATATAGGCAGGATTTCCACTGGGGCGGGGGGGGGGGGGATTTCCAAAAGTTAGTTCAGTTCGCGTCGGAGCCCTAATGCCTATCCTACTTCGTAGGCCCTTCGACTTTAGTCACACTGCCTTGTTATTCTTGGGATAACATAAAGCATGCCCTTATCACTGTTACTCCAAGACAGATAATTCACAAGATACAATTGGATTTTCCATGTAGGAGACAGAACAACATTCCTTGAAATTGTCTGAGCTCAACATGGCCAAGAAATGTCTTGTGTCTTTTACCCGAAACCCCAAGTTGAATGATTGATAAATGTAGATAATGGACGGTGGGTATTTTTTAAAATATCCAATGGTATTTTTTAAAATATCCAATGGCTATAAAAAATAGAATATTCACCATATTTAATGGTTAGAATATTTATTCAATCTAAAACTATTTTTTTGATACTCTATACAGAATTTCTTGTTGATATATTGGCCATATATATATATACTGAGAGAAGACAAATGCTGAATTTCTATTTACATGTACAAATTAGATCTACTCTATACAGCGAGATCAGATGTGATTCTGGGAAGAGTATGAATTCTTCAAATTAACTGTTTAAGTTGTACTGTATTCTGTTAAACATGATCAACACAATCTGGATGTATCTGTATTAAATCATGGTTATACTAGCATTTTTTTTATGCTGCTGTCAGTGATACCCATGGAAGGCCAAATGTTCAAATAATCGGAAACTCACAGTTATTGAATCGAAAACCTAAGTTTTCAAACAGAGAACTTAAGTTATCAAAGAGAAAACCATGGTTTTCGAGTCGAAAACTTAATGCTACGGTCGAAAACCTAGGTTATCTACCGCATAACCCTGAGTTTCTGTTTCCTTAACCACGAGTTTCTATTTCTCAACACCGAAAATCACAGTTGTCGCTGGAAAACGTTAAGTTATCGAACCGAAAACTTACGTTTTCGAACTGATAACTTCAGTTTACGGTCGAAAACACAAATTATCTAGCTGAAAACCTCGAGTTTCTCTTTTAACTTCGATTTTTTATCAGTCGATAACGTAGGTTTTCGAATTTTCGATACCCCTAAATTTCGATACCCCCTATCAACGAGGCCAGGAAAAGTTAACCGAAACTATTTCAAACCTACGATCAACGAGGCCAGGAAAAGTTAACCGAAACTATTTCAAACTTACGAAAGAAAACATGGCACCAAGTTAAGAATTTTCTTAATCGGGAAGGTTTAATCTATAAGAAAATGCATGTTACCAATAATTTACAAACAAAAAATAGTTAAAGAATTATGTCTCTGCACTAAGGGGTCAAAATGTGATATAAAGCAGGGCAGGTTAATCGCAAATATGGTACTTTTATTGACTTCTTAAATCACTGATATCCATATTATATTGTCTGTATTAAAGCTTTCAGTTTTCTTTTTGTGTGCTCATTTTTTCTACCACAGAGGATATCCAATTATTACATTTCAACACAAACAATTGTATTGAGTTACATATATCAGTACAAAAAAAAAGAAGAAAAAAACCCGAAGAATTTCGAGAATGACGTTTGGAGTTAACATGACGTCAGCATGACGGTCATTGAAATATATATTACACACAGATATACAGCATGACCCAAATACGGGTTGTTGGGGTTTCTCCAGCTCTCTATTGGCAAAGATGAGCCAAATATTGGGACCAAATCGTGGTCTCCGCTAAAAAAAGCATTTTCTCGATTCTGTCGAAAATGAAGGGTAGGGTAATTTTAGGGCAAATTTCGCCACGAGAGACTGGTGATCATGGTCATATTTGGTATTTTAACAACTTTAACCTCATTTTGGGCTAAATAATCGCTTGAGATGTAGGTAACCAAATATGTATGGGTTTTTCCCTCAAGTGTATGCTTCGGCCAGTTCTTCACCTTCAATTTGGAACCAAATATGCAGTCGCAGTTAAATACTTGGTAATTATACATTCTTTTATAAATTTCGTTGACAGTTTGTTCAACAAATCGCGTTTTCCCCCTAAAATACAGCAGCTGTGACCACAGAGAAGCGTATTTTCAGAATCAGTACAAAATTCTGATACAGAAAACAAGCTCAAACCTTTTGACCTTCGAAGTATCACATTATATACTTAACTTTTACAATTAAGAGTACCCCTAGCTCCTTGACTAATAAATGTGTGATAGAATGTGATGCTCGCAAAAGTCCGAATTTGGGATGGTGACAACTACTACAGCTTAAGTATGATGTGGAAAGTTCGAGTGTCAGTTCACACTGGCAAGGTTATCGATCGACTCCGGCGTTTTATATGCGGTGGGGGGCAACTGTACTCCGATAAAAATCTGGCAGTATGGCGTCGTAAACTCGACATGACATAACAGGATTAGTTCCGGCGAGTATTATTCAACGGGAGCTATAATCTGTATCAATATTTTTTTTCGCTACCATTCGTGCATTGGATAAGGCCATGTCAGTTTTAAGCTATGTTTACAATAAAGCAACAATTGCAACTGCTATTTGAGCATGGCGAAATCACGGCACCTTTGTCTGAAAAATAACAAGTTCAAACACCAGCTAATGTTTGAGTTATGCTTCAGTTGCTGTATAACTGATGATATGTTATGAATGCTCCATGTCGTAATTGAATGAAGGAATTAAAATATCAACAACAAATCCAATAACGGTTTTCCAGCTGGTGCTGTTTAATTAAACATGAACAGCTTCAGTTTGATTTTTCCGAACTGGTTCATCATAAAGAACAGGCCCCTGAAAACGGAACAATATCAGAATTAATATTATACAATTATAAAGTATATAGTAAAACATTCTTTGCATATTAACCATAACATAACCATATTACTTAAACTACAAACAGATATATTTCGATTGAGCGGCACAACTTGTAGGCTGAATATGGAATGTCAGATCTACGCCTGGTATTATGAGAACTAAACAATAATAATATTCCAGTAAATTTCGGATAAAGCAGATACTGGTGTTCCAAGGGTTATCCACTTGTGGGGATCGAACTCGCAACGAGTCAGTCGCTATTCACTATGAACATGGAATGTATTATATATTAAACCATACCTCTAATATATTACATATTACACCATGTATAAACATAGTGTATTACATCATAAACCACATGTGTATTATATTATATATTAAAACTACATGGATTTTATATTATATATTAATCCATATCTTAAGGTTTGCAAACATATTGCAGAATGTGCTAGTGATCTTGAAACGGAATTTTGTATTTTTCGGTTTTATAAATTGAAATCCGATGATACAGTCATGCGGTAGACAAAGGAACAGTACTTCAGTCAGAAGTGCAAATGTGAATTAAAGTGCGAATAATACCTTTATTGACAAATGAACTGTGGAATTAAACAATTATTTTTTTGCATGTATCGACTGAAAAAGGAAAACTGACCATATATTTATCAGGTCTGGATTTGTCAGGCAAAACTAACCCAACGGACATCTCATCTAATGTTCAACTTCATGGCAATGCAGCTAATTGTTCAGTTTTTGTTCTATAGTTGTCGGATTATAACGAACTGTTTTACCTCTTGTCTACTCCATTATATTTTAAATATGTATATCTCCAGTGTCTAATTTGTATATAAAAATGCGTTTTAGCGTGTTCAAGGGCAAGGCAACTAGATGTATATATAGCCTCACATATGAATAAATATATTAATGCTATTGAAAAGTCCATAAAATGGAGGAAACCGGGTTAGCAATACAATATACAATTTAGCTCCAAACTCCACATTTTGTGTAGTTTTATTTCTTATTAATCCATATGTATATTGTATTGTATAAAATATGTATATTGTGTTATTTAATATACCACATATGTATCACATTATATACTAAGCTATATGGATTTTATATTATATATTGATCCATATGTATGTTGTATTATGTAATACTATATATTAAACTATATGGATTTTATATTGATTCATGTGTATATTGTATTATGTAATACTATATATTAAACTATATGTATTATCCTTACTTTCCAGGACGAGTAAAACCATTTTGATTGACGAAGTAAATGTCGGCCCAGAACACCACAGACTTGTCTCCATTCGGCATTATATCGTGGGTGGTAAAGTTGAGCTCAGTGTAACCGTTGGCGTATATGTCCATGTGTTTCTGTATACTGTCTGTAAATATGACCAAGAAGAGCAAAGTAACATGAACGATGGAGTCTTAAAGGTATATCGTTGCACTACGGGATATCTTCCAGTCTGAGTCGCTTGATTCGCCAATTCAAATGTTCAATTAAGTTCAATCGGAAGAAGATCCAGCCGAACATAAGATTTCGTGCATATCGCTCCAATCTTAAACGGTTCATTGTTGTAGCTGTACAAATATCTGCGAAGGTTACATAAAACATATTTGATACATCTTAAATAGTTTGCTATAATTATTTACCATACATTGCCCATACATTCGAGCCGCTTTCGTAAGCATGGTCTACTGCACAAAGTGTCTGGTTCATATAACTTTGTTTAGTGCCACGAAGACAAAAAGTCTTCCACTAGGGCAGATATATTTCGGAAAACGTAAGACTGTTAGACGGGAAAAGGAAATGACTGAATGATTATTATTTTTTGTCAAAAGGGAATTTTGCCGACTAAGTTTTCCTGGGATTTTAGGATGTATGGAACGTCCAAACACTGGCATTATGGTATGAATATCAATTTCTGAAGGTGGGTATAGATAGCAGAGCCTGGTAAATTGTCCGTCTATTATCCTTGATCTTCCTTGCATTGCAGTAGAATATGAGTCTCACCTTGGCCTATGCATGGCAATAATCTACAGAATATCAATCATGTCAGTTTCTAACTCTGTTTTGAGTACGGATAACTGATTTGTTATTACATTTGTAGCTATTGTCATATTTTTGTCATATCGTTTTGTGACACCGATGTTGCGGAAAATCTTATTTGTGAAATCGGCAAATTCTCAGCTCAATTGACAACACACATAATATCGGAATGTCAAACGCCTCTGACGAAGTTTAGTAAGAATTTTGTCCGCCCTGAGGTACGGCTTGAAGTGCCAAAATAAAAAAATATCACGCACGAAAGATCACATGCAAATTTCTCAGATCAGTGTCCACAGTGTATGCCCTGTGCAACGAGAGGGGAATCTCCATGACACTTGTGAGTTTCGAAGGGGACTACCTTATTCTTTCAAGGTAAATAACAAGTAGTCGAACGGGCGTGGCCGAAACAAAGGCATAGAACTGAGGCGTACAACCCTCCCCCCGAATAGAACCTAGCGAAACTTATTTTGTTTGAATCTATTTTTAGGCTTGATTTCATGGTGACCATGGTAACAACAGAAACTATGATGGAGGTATACATACCAATGCGCGTTGATAATATCATACTCTTGCCTCTACTGACACACCTATCCAGTGCCCAGTGTCCAAATCATGTATCTACTTATTGTTAATAAGACTTGCTTCAATAGTAGTTATGTGCATGCATTAGAATGCGTTAGCGCTATTTGGAATGAAAATAACATTTTCGATAAATCTTTTCACCTTAACATTAACAGAGCACACAGGAGCAGAAACTGGGCAATTGTACAGCGGATCCATTTCACTTAATCTGTTTTGATAATCGTTGCGCAAAGCATCATAGTAAATTAACATGGCGGCCGCTTGGAGAGTTTCTTACATTTCGAGTTTTTTAATGGACATTTTTTCAAAAAAAAATTTCATTTAATTTGAATAAATGTACTCGAAATTAACGTATTCAGCTGTAACAAATTTACGGTTGTCGATTAGCTTCTCGCTTGACAACCATACAACCAACGGTTGGACTTCGCTATCTTCGCTATCGACCAACCGCGGATTTGGAAATGGGCGTAACCTTGGAACTTGCAATGATGTCACCTCGTCAGGGCAATGACAACACTGTATCACAATGTACCCGATCAGCAGCGCATGCATATATGCAGACTTTCAGTCCATAGGCACCTACAGAGCTAAGATCCTGTGAAGAAGTCTACATAACCTGCGCCTGGGGATTACACGGCTGCTTACAAAATCTCCAAAGTTGACCCAATAAAGTGGGGGGGGGGAGCGACATGGCATGGGACGGGGAGCGAGGTCATTTCTAGTTGACGTTTGACATCGGGGCGCATGAACATGCGCTAGAAAAGCATGTTGGAGTGGTGGTGGTGGTGACACGAGATAAGGTTACAAAATCCACCATTAACATTTACTATAAAAGAGCCAGTCCTAAGGTGTATTCCATGCCAGGAAGATCTCACAGTGAAACATATCTTATCGACTGCATGGATTTTAAGATTGCAAGAGATGCTTTTGATCAAGCAACTACTTTGGAAGATCGTTTTAGTCGGGTGAGAGAGGACTGTCTTGGATTATTTGAGAGAAATCGGTCTGTTGCATAAGTTTTAATGTGTGTATGTTTCAATGTATTGGCTTACTAATTTATTGGCTTGAATACTTAGAATTTTGTTCGATCGTCGCTATATAGCTGATATATTGCTGAACGCGACATTAAACCTTAATTCTCTCTCTCACTCCATTGGCTCATATCTAATCTTCGAGCAGTCACCAACATTCAGTCTTTTAAGTTCAAGTGAGCACGACAGAACTGGAATAAAAAGGTATCTCCATGGCATGCTTGGCAAATGAGCCTCATTTTAACCAAAACGTCTCGCTATGCATCTCATCGGTATAGTGAGCTGTCTAATCATTCAATCAGGGCAGTGTATCTTAGATATTGTGTTCGCATATTCTCAAAAGTTCATCCAGTCGATACAGTACAGAGATTATCCATTGAATACAAGATATGCTGCAATGTTGAAAATATTAACGAGGCAAAATATATTTAATAATGAATCTGAAAAGAAAAAAGTGTCTTTATGTAGAAGCTCTCGGCAACAAGTTTCCTTACTCATCACAAAGCACAAAGATTTAACGGCACTACAAAAACGACACGAGGAAAAAATAATATGTTATATTCCAAAGTTATTTCGAAGAGCCTTAGAACCGATATTGAGTGAAAAGAATTGTGTGAGAATTAACTGATGTGGGAAGGGTCATTTTTCCCGTTCCATATCAGTTGCGAAGAGATATCGAATGGGTTTTAAACATGTTCATGTTTGTTTAAATGCTTGTACGAATGTGGGTTATAAATATATATGGAATGCCGTATACATAGTTTAAGAAAAAGAAATACGTCTAGATAGCATTCGAGTGATATGGTGCAATAATAATAGTGGCTAAGAAGGTTTAGGACTCAAAGACATTGCAAAAGCCATAGCTGTTCAAGTGGACCCGATATCGAGAGAGGATACCCTCGCCGCATCCGGCTTCCTTACCTTCAGAGAGATAGCAGGTTTTGAGCAACATTTCAGCTTTTTAACGACGACCCATTAAAATTTCAAGTATTCCAACAAAAACAAGTCAACAACCCAGCCATCCAGAAGTAATCAACACAACACAGCAAAAATATGCACATACATTAAAACTTCTACCACAAACCGATTTCTCTCAAATAACATAAACAAAGTATTTTTACCTAACTAAAAAGATATTCTAAAGTAGCTGCTCGATTAAAAAAAGTATCTGTTACAATCTTAAAATCTATACAGTCGATCATAATATGTTTCTCTGTGAGATCATCGTGGCATATAATACACCTTGGGGCTGGTTCCTTCTTTAGTACATGTTCGGGAGTTTATCGGGTATGGCCGATTCTACATCGTCAGATCATGGCCTGGTCGAAACGGTTCTTGCTACTCAGATGAATATATTCAACAGTTTTTTTTTAACTCAGGAAGTTTATTATCCACAGCATCCCACAGTTTTCTCACATAGGCACAGATAGAGGACCTGGAATCGCTACATGGGATGCGAACAAGATCAGCTTCATTATTTCCTTCAATGCCAACGTTGCTAGGCAACCAACAAAACGCAACATTTATGATCATATCATTATAGAATGTTCAAAATGGTGGGGTGAGTTGAAGTTCCACTCTTAATCGCTCGCAGACCGTGACTCCGAGAATATGTCATATTTCCTTCTAAAGCAGACCCATAACTTGGGAATCTAAAAATAGAGCCTTGGATTCGGCAGTGAAAATGCAACTTTTACCTGGAAGTCGACAGGTTTATTTTCGGAACTAAAGATAGTAAGGCTCACCTCCGGGGTCGCTGCTAACGGTACCTGGAGCTAGGCGTATTCGATCACAAAAGTATGTCTCCTTGTCAAACACGTCCAAATTTCCTGTTTTCCAAATGGCAGCAATTTTGGTCAAGTATTTTCCAATTTCGTTGTTCCAATCTGAAACATTAGAATATATCTAATTATCAAAGTGTACTTACAAAAGCAAAGCTAAATTTCGAACACCCTTGGCGTCTGGATATTAATTACAGTTCGATATTAATGATTCAATTGTCAGATTCGTCCACGAAGACTTCCTCGTCCATACTTTAAATTACGTGCTCATTAAAAGATTATTAGTACCCAAGTTTGAGTCGCCCGACCATAAACATATCAATACAGGTACATTAGTTGAACGACGACATCTTTTCTCAGACTTGGGGTTACTACCGCATTGTCTGTCACGATCTGCCTGATCAACAGCGTCATCCTTAACAACTTTAATGTGGATTCGCATGGATTGAGTCGATATTTTGAAAGATTCCAAATTATAGTTCCAAAATTGTCAAACGAATATATTCTGATCATAAAACAAAGGCCATTGCTTTATACCTCGAACATGATCTCCAGTGAGAAGGTTTTCGTCAATTCCCCATTTTTCTTCTTGAAAACGCTCAAATACTTAGGTATTACTTGGTCATTTTCTTTTTCAATCATTTGATTCCAGGTAGGAGGAAAATTTTTAATGAATTAATTATCTCTCAGCGTTCCTCATGTTCTCATGTTGATTATAGGGATATATGGGCCCGTATCATATAGTGCTATAAGCTGAACAAAGCCTTGGATATCGTGGTTTAAACAAAAATTGTGGCAAACTGATGGCATATCGATTTATTAAGATTTGTATGATATATGCAAATACACAAACCTATTGTCTCTCCAACAGCACAAAAGTATACCAAGGCAATACCCACAAGAAAACTTGCACGTCTCATATCAAAAGCGGGGTGATTCTGAGGATGAAACACATTTCACAATCGTATATTGCAGAGATTACAAAAAGAGACGTGCTTCAGTTACAGCGTTCTAATATAGCATATCAGCACCGACTGTATAATTCGCATTTCTACTTCACACGTTAACGGCATATATGTAATGTACTCACAAAATGATGATACGTAATGTTTCTGTCGGAATCAGCAGATGTTAATGGGGTAAATTACTGTGCAATTCCATGTGCTTATGACATTTTTCAAAACAGGCCGAATAGCTTAAACAACATGCAGAGCCAGTCAAGTGTATTACTATTGGCGGCTTCACATTGGAGCAGATCCGGAAAAGTATATTTGTCGAATTGAACGGTTAGATTGAACGGTGCAGTGGGCTGGGACGGGAGATGTTCCAGCACGGTGTGATCGATACCCTACAAATTCATCTCTATTCACGTTCCCTTAAAGGTCAACCCAAACGATCTGAGGTCAGAAATATAAAAAAATAGTCCTTTCTATACGGAATATAATATTTTTTCATAATTTTGTGCCGTCTGGTTGGCGAGATATTGCCGTTTTAAAGGAAAAAATCGCTCTCCTGTCAATTCCAGCTTTAATAATTGCCTAGCGGAGGAACTGAAAGAATATTTTTCATTCCCACCCTAATTTCCCGACCCTGGATACAGGATGTTACTTACATGTTTTTCTTCTAACATTTACAAAAAGCGAATCATCACCTCCCTCCCTTGCCTAATTTGTTTTATAATAGTTCACAAGTAGTATATAAAATCTCCTCCATATTGTAAATTGAACAACTTTTGGACTGTGGGGATATCAGCCTTAATCGGCCCCAAACATCAAAAGAGGTCCATTTCCATATTATTTCAATAATACAGTTATCCCCAAAACGATACATGCTAAATTGTGCAAAAATATATATAAACAGAACGACGAGCCTGTTTTACTTCACTAATTTTGGGGCCTTAGCTTGATAAGCTATTACTGAATTCCTAAGCATATTTGCACTATTGAAATTGAACGTGGTCTACTCACCGCTGTGCAATCAACATATTTTTCTGTACAGATCTAGAGGGCATTGATTTCGTTCTTCACCATTGATAGTTAATATGTTCGTAGATATTTGCTCGGTATATATCCTCGTACACGTATTTCAAGGCTAGGGCCATATACGGAATTAGGGATTACAAAATTACCCAAATCCGGCCTGAACTGGCTTTCTTTTTCTGTAAGAACCTAAAATAGCCAGGAACCACAACTTCACTGTTAAAGTGATCGTAAACCCTCAAGTAAAGTTTCCATCAAATGAAAGACCATTGCGAACAGTGTCGGAAAATATTTATTTAAATTTTTTACGATTTTATTACACAGAGTAAACTGCAATTTAAACATGGTATTCTAGGGTGGTCTGTTGCAATCATATTTAGGTCCGGTGACGTCACACTGCCTTAATACATATATTTCAATCTTTGTATGCACTTTTCAATGCTTGATTCAAGCTTAAGGTATGTATATTTTGAGTTTCAACACAGACTCAATGTTCCAATGTGCATGTTCCAAAATCTGGGAAATTAAATGCAAGATTCAAATTGACTTGACACTCATGAGTCGCCTTCTCTCAGATTTTGGTGAAACATGCGCATTGGAACAGTGAGTCTGTATTGAAACTCAAAGTATACATACTTTCAAGGGGAATGTTATCGCCGGACCTATGTAAACGTTAATATATACCTTGATACTATAAGAAATCGACTATATAGTTTCACCCCCGATCTCCGAACTTCAAAGCGGTAAATTTGGCGATTTAATCGCGTTCCTACCACGAGCCTGTCAAAGCTGTGACCTTTGACCCATGACGTCACAGAGTGAGCCAGTCAGCCATAGCATTAGCATTAGCATACGTAAACAAGTAAAATCTGCTCCAATATTTTTCGATTTTTCGACTGTATTCTCGTACTCTGGAGGCATCATACCTCGTCGGTGTGTTGTTGGAGGGTGTAGCAACACGAATGGAGATGGATTCAAGTTGCACTCGTGGCCAAACGGGGAAAAAATCGGGGAGAAAATCGACGAAATTTGTGCAAAACACGTGGGGAAAGCCAACGAAATGGTCTCGCATTTATTTCGCTCACTAGACTGACGACAGCTATGCAACAACAGAGATGGCAAGAATGTGTGGATATCCCCCTATACTGAAAGAAGCTATTTCCAAGATCAAGACAAATAAATCTTTATCAGAAAGAGAAAATAGACAACCCCTCTGTCTGCCGGAGTGCGTGAGTTATACAGGGACGACCGACCTCGTGGACTCGGCAAGCGACAAACCGTTCCCGCAGACAAGCACTGTAAATCTCCCTGGATGTTTGGGCCTCTATCGATGATTTAATCTTCCACTCTTGAAATTTTGCATCAGTCCCATGGAGTGATCGAACAGCCAATCGAACAGCTATTAACTGAACTGTAATAATCAATGTACTTTTAACCAACTTATTCCCGTATATAGGAAATTCACTTCTGGCACCAGCTTATCCTGATTATTTGGAGTCTTTTTGTATCTCCATGTGAGCACATACATTTTATTTTTTTTGATACAATAAATTGAAATTGATCACCCAGAAGAGTAACTGAAACTAACAGAAAGGTGTGAAGCAAACAGTTGTTTTTGTGAGGGTGTCCAAGAGGGAGAGTGAGAGAATTAAGGTTTAACGTCGCGCGTTCAGCAACAGGGTGTCCAAAAGAAATAAACTGGGCTTCTCCACAGGTAAGTTAGATATTGTTTCAACATCAAATAGCTTCCTTTGGAATCTAAACTTTGTTTTCATTTGAGAGAACTTATCCACAGGCATGGATTAGGTCTCGTTTTAACATCAAATCGCTAACAATAATTGACAAACACATAATAAAATTAAGCACGTAAGCAATGTAAATAAGCCGGCCTGCCACGGTATAACAATGTCCGTCCCGTAAGAATGGAAAAATAATGAACCATACAATGTCAATAAACACACACATATAAAAATAACTACATAGTATGCTCTTACAATAACAAATTATCTGTAGATTTTAAATGAATATATATATATTATAGTGACATCCACAATAAGCCAAGCCGGCCTAGTTTCCTTTTTGCTATATCATTTAGAAGTTTTTTTAGCACGGAATAGTAAATTTACGATCCTGTGCATTATAATAACTGATTTATGCCTAAAAAAATGCCAGATAAAAGCAGAAATGTATAAATATTATTGTAAGATCCACAGATAGTTGTAATTTCGTGTATAAAGCATGTAATTAGTGTATTTAAACCAGCCTGCCACAGCCTGACACGGCCTGCCACAGGCTTGAAACAGGCCTGACATCAGGACGACCCAGTTTGACACCAGATTCCCTTGTACATATGGCTCAAATCTATATGACTCGATAGATTCTCCTCTCCGTTAGTTTCATGATCCCTTACTGCTTCTACATTCTATTCAGTTCCAAGACCTGTATAATCTCCAATTACAAGCGTCTAGTCCGTCATTCATAATCCAGCCGTCGTCCATTAGAGAATATCCGCGTCCATAATCCAAAGACCTATTCCATTTTCCACATAACAGTATTAGCACCAAATTCAAAAAGACAATCATAGTATACATAAACATAGGCTTGTTTCCTGCAAGAGAGAAGCGGTCAACAGTTTTCAATGATGCCGGCAAGACATCATGATGTTCCAAAAATATCAAATCCGTATCGCTGATCAGTATTCTTAATCCATAATATTCGTTGTAAAGTCGTCATCTAAAAAAAAGATGTATCTCAGTCACGCTTTGATTGTGACTGTTCATATGAGTACCATGAGGATCTTGAAGTACATGGGTTCACACGGCCCCTAGCCCCGGGTTAAGCGGAATTAGACACAAGTTACGAAACGTAGCACCATAGATCTTGCACGCTACGTTCGTATTTTGTTATCAGCATGCGATATGTATCGCCGAATTTGAGAAACTTTGAGTGGAGGCGCTTGATGGAATAGCCCTGTTTTATAAGTTTCTGCAACAATGTTTTGTGAAGTTGATTAAAATCATCACATTTAACAACGTCACAGTCTTCACAGTCTATATTGTCACAGTCTTCAACATGGTTAACGCTGAAATCGGAATCTGTGTCAGAGAGCTTGTACCGCTGTCTGTGTTATCCGCCATGTTTGACTCTGGCTGCTTCACTGTGTGACGTCACAGGGTAATCGCCGGGCGGATTTACTGGGGGTAAAAATCAGGTACTTTGGGGCCGTATTTCAGGATATTGCATCATCGCTAAAAATTTGAAAATAATTCTAAAAAATAAAGCAGGCCACAGGAAACGGCTTTTTATTGGTTTTGACCTTTCAAAAATTGTGATAACATTCCCCTTTAAGCTAGAATCAAGCATTGGAAAGTGCATACAAAGTTTGAAATATATGTATTAAGGCAGTGTGACGTCACTGGACCTAAACATGATTGCAACAGACCACCATAGAATACCATGTTTTAATTGCAGTTTACCCTGTGTAATAAAATCGTAAAACAAAATTTAAATAAATATTTTCCGACACTGTTCGCAATGGTCTTTCATTTGATGGAAACTTTACTTCAGGCTTTACGATAACTTTAAACTGAAAAACCTTCATTCCAGAAAAAAGTGAGACACAGACCGATCCTCCACAAAGCCAGCTTGACCAGAAGACTATATCGAAACAGAAATGAATCTAATATCATTATCTACCATACTGAGAGAGAATATGAGTGGGGAACTCCCGGGAGCCAAAATGCGAACCGCATAATGTAATTCGTTGTCTAGAGGACCCTGATAGAAAACATCAGATATGTATATCCCTGCAAATATTAACACAAATTATCTCTTATATTGACTAGTATACTACCTGCACGGTCAGCTTAAATCGACAAGAGTGTCACGTCTCCAAGCCAAAGAATTATGTGTGGACCAGGTACCATGTGCATTCACATTTATACCTACCCGAAACCCTGAGGCGTCTGGACCACGAAATAATACAAGCGAAATTAAAGTTATAAGCTCGACTGTTAATATCATTGGCGACAGGTTGTTCGCCATTGTACATTAAGGCACCAAATTCAAAATGAACAAGCGCTCCCATTGTCAACAACAATATGTGCCACGTGTATACCCGCCCGAACGTCTGGAACTTAGACCTTTGTTTTAGAATAACAGCATCAGCAGCTTGTATCTTTCATTGTACATTAAAGGTACCGAGCCTTTAATGTCAATGCCTTGTTGGGAGGTTGTTGACGGTATATACCATCAGAAGGCTAAAATTATGGTGATGCACCTATCGTCAGGGTTGAGAAATAAATTGAGTTTGCATCAGGTAGATTCGGACCTGACTTTGTTCTCAAGAATCGTCATTAATTTGCCAGAGGGGATCACGAAGCTCTCATCCGCTGGCCATGATCATACCAGCTGAAATGTTTGCGGAGTCCTTGTTTTCACCGTTCACTGCGGGATTGGAACGTCTAAAACAGTCCAAACACCAAGGCAAGATTGCACATCATGTGAATCCTATGTGAGCTCGCATGCATTACATATGAAATTCTCCCTGGGATCAAATACGCGTTATGTGTAATTTATTTTGTAAAAAAAAAGAAAAAAACAATAATCCTTGCATGAGTCTAGTGATATCTAACATAAGAGGCTTTTGTACAATGTAGTTGTAACTTTTGTCATGAAAGTTTGTCGCTTCACCACAGAGGATGATGTACGTAGTTACTGTTATAATTTTCTCTCAAAAACAAGACAAAACAAATGAAGCTGTTGTTCAACATATGCTTGGCCAAGTGCACACCAAAAGAAACGATTTCGTATAATGATGTAATTAATTAAAGGGGGAATTTCCCGCCCCGTGTTGGTTCATTTTTCTATCTCCGAAACGATGATAACTTGAGAACTGAAACTCCTTGATTGCAGCTTATGATTTGGAGGTCGTTGTCTCATCCAAAATGGCGACCGCCTGGGATATCAGATGTTTTCGTCAGTTTTCTTCAAAATTCATGCTTTTCTGCGAGAAAAATTGAGCAAAATCTTTATTCTTTACATCAGATTATTATTTACTGATTTATCATTGAGATTTTTTCAACGAAATCACATACATAAAAAAAAAATCGTAAAATCTTCCAAAATTCCTTTTTGGTTAAGTTGGTGAAAGCAGTTAAAATATGACATACTATAGGCATTTTGCGTTCCTCTCCACGATACCGAGCCTGATTCAGCCATATTGTAAGGAAGAGTCTCCAAAAACCGTTCTTTTTTCTTGTCGAGAAATGTGATCTTTTCTCGATATCGCAAATTTCAAAGGTGAGAACGAATCGAAAATTGTTTTCACAAAACCGAATGATTCACGAAGTCGGTATTCTTTCGCTTTATTGATAGGTTTTCGTTCGAGAAATTTTTCTGGAAAGATAAAACGAGGGGAGAAAAAGAATCAATTAAAAGTAGTTCTTCATTTGACTTCGCCTAGCCTGATGCCCTGCCTAGTTGTTACATTGCTGACATGTACCCCTAGACTAGAGAACCAGGCTACTCATTAAAAAGTTGTTCTTGGTATACGCAAACCAAATATACCCATGATCCATAAATTCACAAAAGTGTATTCGCAATGTATTTGTCCGTTAACATATGTAGAACCTGAATAAAATTTTTAATAGTCAAGAACGTAGATCGTTGGGTCAGTTAGATGTTCAACCAGACCGATCATCGCTGGGCTACATTTATCAAATAAGTGAAAAGTTGCTTCTGAAAATATGCTATTTAATGCCGTCCCCTTCAAAATCGCGATGACAGGGTACGTTAACTATAAAGCATTAAAACGGCAGCTATAGCTCAATTTAACTTGGGCATATAGTTCACATAGCACCCTCAAACATAGCAGGTAAGTGCTGTTAATCTATGAATGACGTAATTATATTCATTCGCCTCTCGATGGTTTCACGATATTCTCTCGAAGTTTTCTCGATCAAAAGTTCTCGACATTCTCTCGATCAACCCAAAACCATTGATTTTCGATGGGTCAAAAAAGACGAATGAAAAATCTCGAGAAAATCGATCAAGAATCTTGAAAACGATTTCGTTTTTGTCATATTTTTCTCTCGACATTCTCTCAACGAATTCCTGATAAGGAGATTTCTTCGAGAGCCAACGATCGCGAAGTTCTCGATTAAACAAATTTAATAGAGACGCTTCCTAAACCGACCAATCCAACGGCTAATTTTGTTGACCGCGAAGATGCACACTTCACTTTGGACCCGCTTTTGAGTAAATACGGAAAATCAGGGATAGCCACGTGACGGCGATTGGTCCAATGGAGAGAGATAAACACACACTGTCATATAGAAAATCGCGTTGGTCCGACAGTGTTTTCTAGAAACAGTAATGCGTCCTGGGATATCTTTCCCTTTTAAGGCAGTGGATTGGTCAATTCAAAATCTCAAAATAGATTCTGCTGGATGTTGTTAACCCTATTTGATCTTGCAAGAAGGGGGGCACTTTCCATCACACGTTGGTTTTCGGTCATATCATCCAAGTTGCAGGTACAATAAAAGCGTATCTGAGATACAAGACATATCACGAATCGTTAAGATTCTTGTTATGTGCTTTAGAATAGGTCAACCAGAAGACTATTCTGTGAAGTCAGGTGACGCAATCAGTATGTCGGCACCTCTTCCCACTTCCCTTATATGTGTTGTAATTCGCTTCTATCTCCGGAACCATAAAAAGCTCCCGGACCTTGTAGCTTATCATACTGAGGTCATTGTCCCATCTCCAATCACAGGATCATGGCTTAATTCAAAATGGCGACTTCTTGGGGTATCGGGGAAGTGACGTTTTCGTCATGTTTCGTGAAAACCCATTCTTTTGTGCGAGAAAAATTGGGGACAAATCTGTTCTATTTCACATCAGATGCTATTTTTTTTACTAATTTATCATGCAGTTTTTCTGAAGAAATCACATAAACAAAAAAAATTGAAAACCGTTAAAAATGCCTTTTTTGAAAATAAGGTCACTGTGGCGTCATCGTGGCGGCCATCTTGAATGCTTTTACATTTTCTAGTATAGCTTGACCCAAAGATATAGTGTGGTCAGTTTTAGTACATTAGCCTTAGGATAGCGAAAATATATACTGCAGCACTTTCCACCCCGACCCAGGATGCGGTACACCCAAATCGCTCAGGCTCTCTGGGACAGCAACTTTCAAAACACGGTCATGTAGTTACACAGCAGAAGCCTACCGGAGCATCCTATTGATTCCTATCTCTATACAAAATGAAGCGGGCCATCTCTCTCGTCGACTTTTCTGAGATGATTACAATTTCAACATCGCAAATGACACAATTTAACTCTCTTAAGCTGTCTATACAATAAAGCAACAATGGCAACAGTTATTTGAGCATGGCGAACCATGGCATCTTTGTGTGAAGAATAACAAGTTAAACACCAGCTAATGTTTCAGTTATGCTTTAGTTTATTCTTTTTGTAAATCATGGAATTGTGTAGCTGATGATATGTAACGATTGCTCCATGTCGTAATTGATTGAAGGAATTAAAATATCAACAGATCCAATAACGGTCGTTCAGTTATATGCTGTTTAATTATACATGAACAACTTCATTTTGATTTTCCCGAACTGATTCACCAAGAAGTACATGCCCCTGAAAACAGAAAAATATCGTAATTAATATTCTTCAATTATAAAGTATAGAGTAAAACATTTTTTACATGTTAATCATTTAATGAAACTAACAGCAGATATATTTCGAGTAAGAGAAACAACATGTAGTAATTAACACTAATCGCTTGAGGATCACCACTTGTATTTCAACAGAGAAGCATTTGCCTAGTCGATCAGCAAACTCTCTTCATTTATAACGAATTTCTTCATTTACAATGAAAAGACTAACGTGAAAAGACACCGGCATCAAAATCTAAACAATTCTCAAAGACGCTGACAAGATATCACGATTTTACTCTAATCATATCTGTATCTTTCACCAGTGTTTTTTCTTTTCTCAAATACATCTCTATTTCGTTTTGATCATGTACCTTATATCAATACTGGTTATTTCAATACTGACCCCTTCTCCCTGATAAGAAAACACCTCGTATTTTATCATTTTTATTTCATACACATTTGGGATTCGTGATAACTGTCATACGATGATTATTGACGCTGAAATTCTGAAATTCTTTCACGAACGACGGTAACTATTGAGTATCTGATCTGACGCTTGCTATCATTTCATGCATGTTCCTGCAAGTTGTCTACACAATGCCCCAATGTCCCTAGCCGCGGGTAGGCAGAATTAAACACAAGCTCTGAAAAAAAATAGATGTTGCCCAATGTTCCTCACAGAAAAACATGAATTTTGAAGAAAACTGACAAAAACATAACTTTGCTGATATCCCACGCTGTGGCCATTTTGAATTAACCCATCATCCTCTGATTGGGGATGAGACAATGACCTCAAGCTTGGCGAAAGTTAAACGCATATAATATATGGAATATATTTGGTTTCACCATTGTACTAAGTTGTAAATGCTATTTTCATTTGTTTGTTAAATTTTTTTTAGTGTGTGTGGTGGGGGGGGGGAGTAAAGAAGCATGAAGGGTCCCGTTATTGTCATATCAAATAAATTAAGTTGTTGCTAACTTCTCGTGGAATGTACTAAATTATGTACTAATATGTGTGCGGAAGCACGTTGCGACAATATACTAGGACAAAAGCTGTGCATGGGACATTTTTCTCAAACTGGTGTGGAAAAAGTCATCTAGAAATGAACTCATGTGAGAACCTATTAATCTTCTTTTCAAGGTAAAGTCTTCTCCAAAACTTTGCCGGTACTGGCGGTATTGTAATTTGTTTTACAGAACATTACTATGGGAATGATGCGAACGTTTATACTCTTTGTCCACAATCAATTCACTAATTGAAAGAAATCGTCTTAACCGGTAATGATGAATGGGATAGTTACACAAATGATATTAGAATGAAGATCAGTCGTAGTATCATTTGAAAATGAGACAATAATAATATTCCAGAAGATTTATACTGAAGCTGATGCTAGTGTTTCAAGTGTAATCCACCTATCGACCTCACAACGAACCAGGCAAATAATCGGCATTTGTGAAGTCGGTGTACTTACTAAGATTGAGTCATCATAAACTATATATGGTTCATTATATTATACAATATACATTATCTTTATATAGTGTTTACTTTTTTTCTAATCTCTATATTCCCCTTTTACTTTTTATCGTGATTTCAATATATATATTAAATTATAGAATGAAGCGCATACGTATTATTTTAAGTATTAAATCATATGCATATTGCATTATATATGATGTATTACATTATATAGTAATACTATATCAATATTAAAACTATATCAATATTAAAACTATATCAATATTAAAACTATATCAACATTAAAACTATATCAACTTTATATTATATGTGGTTCTCACTTATTAATAAGGCTCGGGCCATCTTGATTGATGAAGGCGATGTCGGCCCAGAAAATCACTGATCTATCTCCAGTCGGCATTAACTCTCGGACGGTGTAGTTGAGCGAAGTGTAACCATCGGCGTATAAGCCCGAGTGAGTCTGCATATTATCTATAAATATGACCAAGAAAATCAACGTAACATAGACAATGGAGTTTTACAGAAACAGCAGTGTACGACGGCATATTCTCCTTGATTGGTTAATTCAAATCAAAAGTATGTACATCAGGAATCTTTGATTTTGGAAATTAGAAATACCCAGTCAACCTAAGAGTTTTTCTAAACGGTTCATTCATTATTGCAGCTGTGCTTTTACCCAAAGTAATATATCGAAGATCGAAGGAGATACACAATAATTCAAGCTTGATAACAAGTTTATTTAATATCCCACAAGCAAATTTGTATTCATATTCGGGATTGTAATTGGTTAAAAGGTCGGGACGTATAAACCCATACACTCCGAGTGATGTCTTGCTATTCGGGATATATTAAAAACAACTCACGTGCGACTGGAAGCAATGCTCTCGCTTCGAAAGTTCAGCTGATCATATCTTAATACTTGTGGAAAAACTTTCGCCCACTCTTCATTTGTTTTTTAACTTCACTTCATTTTCACTGATGTTTCCGACATGAAACTCACCAAAAGGTATCAGTTGTCCCAAAAATAAAAGTCAGTTTCCGAACGAAAGTAGATCGATCGAAATGAATGAATGTTGTGTTGCGGCGCAAAATGCAGACAGTTCAGTAACTGAAATGACCCGCTGAATTTGGCCGTTGTACCGTTAGTTCTAAATGATAGACCTTCTCCAATAGTATTGTTTCAAGACAAAAAGGCTTGAGGGATAATATGAGTTCCAGGGTGTATGAGTTTCAGGTAGGGTCGTAACTTTCCATACAACGGCCGGGGGGGGGGGGATACCTGAATAACCAATATTATTTACCATACATTTGATGAAGTGGAAATTAATTGTGAAGACCATTCGGATGCATTGGAAATATGTTAAATGGTTGCTACAATAATTTAACATATCTAATGGAGTTAAGCGGCCTTAGCAAGCATTTCCTACTATAAAGTAAATAAACTAAAATATAAATCTTTGTGTATGGACAAGAAGACAAAAAGATTTTATGACAGGCAGATTAATTGACAAAAAGGAGATGGTACGATAAGGCGGGATCTTGGCCGATACGTGGTGCGGTTAAAATCGAAAAATAACATGTCCTATAAATAATTGTGTTTGAATGTAAGGCAAGACAGAATATAGGTACACAATATGTGAAAGTTCTAGCTCGTTTGCGTTATGATTGTAGTTATGACATGAAACCGAAATCCGCAGCATGTGCAATTTCGTGAGGAATGAGTCCATCTCGAGTCATTTAAATACACATTTAGACATGAAGGACCCCTTGGACCGAAACACCATTTAAACTTGGTGATGTGCGGTGGCATTATAGCTCCACTGATAGAAAATCTATTTGGTCCAAGCGGTCCTTCCTGTCTAAATGTGTGTTTAAATGACTCGATTTAGACCCTTTTCGCACGAAATAGCACATGCTGCGGATTTCAATTTCATGTCATGAATACAATGATAACGCAATCGAGCTAGAACTGTGTACATATATATTCTCTTGTCGTTACATTAAAACACAATTATTTTGAGGACATTTTATTTTTTCGATTTTGACCACACCACGTATAGGCCAAAATGCCGCCTTATCGTACCATCATCTTTACCACTGCCTAAGATGGAACACGGAAATAAGTGATTCATTACTATGTTTTGAGTCGGAAAAGAAACATTAGATTCCTTTAAGGAATTTTTACATCTCCAATTTGGAAAAAAAGCAGTGTGATGCCTAAAACAAATACTTGCAGCATATTTCCATGTCTTAATATTGTTTCCTTCTATGCGCAAAAGTATTCGGTGGCATGATCAGAATTTATCGAAATAAAAAATGATGAGCTTTGAAGGACCATAGTACAATAATCAACTTTGTCCGTTCTGAAACCTCATGAAAGGAAGTATTACATTGCCTTTCAGTTTTCCAGAGGCCTCAAAATTATTCTCACGAATCAAATACAATTTGGGTAGCCTCTTTATCGGGTACGAGCTCGAGGATATGCCGTAATATATAGCTATCTGTGTGTACATTTCCCCCCACTCTTTTGTTTGAAATTAGAGGATCTGAATAGAAAAAAATGGAACCTTATTATGGAACATCACTATTTTAAAACTACTCACCATGTATAAGCCTATACACCTTATCGATTGAACCAGTTTACAATTCCAATGTGCTAACATAGCATGCATCAGGAAGTGAGATGTAGATTTTTCTATGATATCTTGAGGTTCTTATCTTTAAATCGTAATAGGAAATGAAAAACGGAGAGGAAATATTACAATATAGAAAAGAGAATATACATGAGTAATGCATATGCCTCCGTTTTGCACTGTGGGGCGTTTACAATATTGCGAGATGAGGTACTAGGGTTCAGTTGACTTCAGCCATGCATTGGAATTATTGCCGTTCATGTGGAATAGATACAGAGAGAGATAAAATGCTCACCTTCAGGGTCCGTACTAACATCGGCACCGGGAGCTAGGCGTACTGGATCACACACGTATATCTCCTTCTCAAACCATTCAAAATTCCCTGTTTTCCAAATGTCGACCGTTTTCGTCATATATTTTTCCACTTCGTCGCTCCAATCTGAAACATCAGAGCATATTTAATTTGAAAATTCACATAGAGAAACAAAAACGAAATTCTCAACACCCTTTTCTTAAGAGATCAAAAACCGACATTTTCCGCGATTCCAGATTATAAGCCATTAAAAGTTTTGTGAAATATTCCACATTTTTCTGGCAGGAAATGCTCAAATACGGATAAATTTCTTGTTCCTCTTTGCATCCGTTCATTTTAATCAGAGTATAGGAACCAATCTAAATAAATATGCAGCTTCGCAAACAGATCGAGCCCTTCAGGGTGGCACATCATTTGAGGTTGCACATCATCGGCAATGCACATCATTTAAAATAACAATACATTTATTAAGAAATATGATTCCTATATTAGTGATGTTGAGGTTGGATTGAAGGAGGAACTATATTATATAACTTCCAATGAAGATTACATTTTTTTTCGAAAGTAAGCTTACACATACCATTGCATAGATCTGAAAATACATGTACATGTATAGTTAGGAAGTATTGGTGTGCAATTTGGAGCACGTTCTTTGTGTGATGATATGTGAACAAACAAAGCTAATAACAATGCAATAGTTGGAGAAAATCTGTCATTTGCAGTATGCAATAGGACACCAGCACTGTGGTAAATCCTCACATTAGTATGGAAATAAAAGAGTTACAAGCGTCTAGTCCGTCATTCATAATTCAGCCGTCGTCCATTAGAGAATATCCGCGTCCATGAACAATGACAACGGTGTTCAATCATACTGTAATGCTTCACTATAATAATAATATGCACTGGTAAAGACTGAGACATCACAAACTGAATCAAACTCAGTTTTAATTAAGACACTGACATGGTTGTGCAAAAGTTTTAGGGTCAAAATAGCAAAATTTAAGGAAATGGCGTCCTTCATTTAAGGCGACACGAAAGTGAAAACTAATAGGGGTTCGGTACTGCGGGATTTCCCCGCCGGTTATTTTGATATTGTACTTAGGAAATAAAATAATGTCACCAAACTATTAGTACATACTATAAAGGAATATACTGTAGATGATTTGGTATGTATGCCTGTATATACAATGTACACTGCATCTCCTGCCTAATAGGTTAGTATCACATATAAGAGATATATAATTAGAAATTGAAATATGAGGGTATGGAGTTGGGCAATGCATTAGCATGATGTAAGCTTCAGGGAAATATGAGGATATGGCATCGGGCGAAGCTTAGTTTAGGTGATGGATAGTGGACACAGAGTTGAATAAGTGTAGGATCATATAAGCGGTGGGAAAACATGATGGTATGGGGTCGGGCAAATGCTTAGTTTAGAAGATGTAGGGTGGGGCTCAGTGCCCCAGGAGTGGGGACATGCTCCCGGGGTTAGTGGATGGATTGAATAAGTGTACAGGATGATCTGACCTCCCAAACTGTATGAGGCTATGAGGTCGGGCAAAGCTTACTTCAGGAGATATGGGGTGGGGCTCGGTGCCCCAGGGATGGGGACCTGCTCGCCGAGGGTAGTGGATGGGTTCAATAAATGTAGGCAGATGTAAGCATTTTGAATAGATGCGAGTTCGTGGGGGGAAAGTTCAGGAGACGTAGTCGAGGCCGAAAAGCTGTGGACAGGAATTTTCGGAGTCCAAAACTTTAACATTGACTTGGTCCTCCCAGGGGTGGGGACATGATTCCCCAGGGTAGTGGACGGGTTCAATCTGTGTAGCCCGATGTAAACATTTGGAACAGATGAGAGTTCGGGGGTTGGGCTGGCATTAGTTTAGGAGACATAGATGAGGCCGAGAAGCTGTGGACAGGAATTTTTTAAGTTCAAAACTTTAACATTTACTTGGTCCTGGGGTCCCAGGGGTGGTGACAAGCTCCCCGAGGGTAGTGGATGGGATCAGTACATGTATCTGTAGTCCGATGTAAGCATCTGAAATATGAGGGTTCAGCGGTCGGGCAGGCCTTAGGATCAAAGCTTAGCATTTACTTGGTCCTGCAGACAGACACACAGATAGACAGATAGATA
The DNA here is from genome assembly GCA_036873755.1 of Hanleya hanleyi. Lineage (NCBI taxonomy): Eukaryota > Metazoa > Mollusca > Polyplacophora > Lepidopleurida > Hanleyidae > Hanleya > Hanleya hanleyi. The sequence continues at coordinate 4,567 of JAVTVY010055743.1, read as the reverse complement.
GGCAGAAAGACGGACATCACTGTAACACCTATATCAAGCTATCCGCAGCTAAAGCTACTCGTCATCTTCACAGATCGCTTGTGATCTTGGTTAACACGAAGGTGCGCTAACATCAACGCCGCTTCTAAGCCTTACCGGGACAGAAGCATTAATGGATGGCCAGACCGAGCACAGATCAGACTACTACAGGTATAACACAACCACATATATAGAGGTGTCGCATGTTAATTAATGTCGCGTAAGGGTGTGGTACATGATATATGACGTTGTGGAAACGGCGTTTGGAAAAGGAGTGAGTAGAAGGGTTTAACGTCGTTTTCAACCTTGTTTTGTTCATATCACGACGGTGCCTAGAAGTGCCAGAACACGAGAGTGCTCACAGTTCGACGACACTGATCAGCCCAGCCAGTACAGCACCCGATCACCCATCCAAGTATTGACCGAGCTTAGCGTTAACTTCTGTGATCTGACGAGAAACGGTGTGCCCAACGCTATAAGCCGTGCCCCAGGGGGTTGAATAACACGTGAGTTGGGGTGTCCAAGCACATACCGTACAAATGAATTACGTTACATAACTCTCTTCAGAGCATCAAATATTTACGAGATGAGGTCACATTATGTTACCTTCAACTGGAGTCCATATAGATCAAATCAGTGACGTGCAGAAATGTGGAGAGATCATGATACGTTCATTTATTATGATGATGTTTACAGATAAGTTTACAAACCTATTTTCTCTCCCAAAGCGCAACAGCATGCCAGGGTGATACCCACGAGAAAACACGTACGTCTCATAACAAACACTGGGGTAATTCTGAGAACAAATCACAATTGATTATTTGTTATTTCACAATCATACATCGCAACGGTCACAAATTCATAATATGCTTTAAACATTCAAATACTACTCCGAAGGTAGGCTATTCCTAAACCGAATCATTTACATAAACAGCCACGCATTTCACACCAGACCAAAACAATACGATACGTAGGTTTCATATTAAAGTTACTTCTTTGCTCAAAACGAGCCCGAGCAAAGGACCACAACGGCATGGAACTCGATATATTATAATTATTTAAATAGAAAAATTGAGGGCTACCTGATTACGATATTAAATACCCACTGGCGCTATACTACGAATGATAACTTAATTCTTCGTTCAGTAAACACTGGTAGCCCACACCAGTACACAGATAGCCCTGCAATAATCAAAGACCATTACCACTCAAGTTTGACCAACATAATACCTGCAAGATCAGCTAACATCGACCAGCTTCAGACCAGAGTTCGCCAGCTTCACGGCAGACAATTCTGTGCTCACATAATACCGCGTGCATTAACATGTATACTCTCCTGAAACCCTGAGGCGCTTGAAACAATGTATAACACAAGCGAAATTAAATTTTCAATCCGGCCTTATAATAATAATATCAACTGAATAATACACTGTACATTGCGGCATCAACTTCAACATGATCGACAGCTTGTGATACGAATGTCATTCCTACCTACCCGAAACGCTTAGGCGATTCGAAAACAGCACAATACAAGTTAAATTAAATTTCTAATTTTGTTTAGTATAACAATAGCAACAGATGGTATCGTCTACATTATTTGATCGATTTTTAAATGACTATAAAGAGAAGCGATATGATTTTCAGATGTTCATTACGGTATGCTAATAAAAGGCCAATGTGTTCTCCACATAAAGCAATAACTGCAGTTGATATCAGACACGTTCGGAACTCGCTATATATTCACGAAATTGTTCAACCATGGACAACGTACATAATGCAAAATAAGAGAGAGAGAGAGAGTTAAGGTTTAACATCGCATTCAGCAATATTTCTGCTATATAGCGACGATAGTAGTATAGTAAGTGCATTTAAACAAGCATTGACCTACTTACTTGTTTCCCCGGGAGGATTTGAGGAGGAACTTGATCACGTGGCGATCATGTGATCGATTGGGGAAACTACCTCCAACACAGAAGAGTTCCAATCTAGGGGCAGGTAACTCTGGGTCACTATAGTTCCGGCAACCTGTAACCTGTGTATTCTTCCACGGTGATGCGGTCTGGCGGTGATGCGGTCGCGGAAGAAAGCTTCCGCGGAGAAAAAGTAGTCCCTAGACTTGAAATATGCTGCATGGTCCGATTGGATCGAGTGTAGGTGTATAAAAGTGGGAATGTTTAGGGCGATGCTGCATTCATCGGCCTGCTTGATCTGACCAGACTGATCCAATGCAGGCGCAGACGTGAAGTGCCCGGATGATAGACACGGACGTTACCGAGAAAAACACATACAACACGTGATATGCAGTCGCCCCCCTCAAGACCCTCATATATACCCGGATGACGGACGTTACCGAAAAGACACGGACTTTACCAAAAAGACACGGACTTTACCGAAAAGACACGGACTTTACCGAAAAGGCACGAAAGTGAACGACATTGTGGAAAAAACACAGACAGGTTATTACATGCAGTCCTATGATGTTCACAGGTTACGCCCGATTCACGCATAATAAAAGGATTGATCTGTAATCTGTGTTGTTTTTGCTCTCTTTTGTAGACTAACCCATCAGAATAATACGTATCACAGACTACACCCGACGTCTAGGCGCGCATGTGTGACATGGTCTATAAAGCACGTCTCGCTGGATCCCACACCTCCATTTCTACGGTTGCAGAGCCATGACGGACACCCATCCCTATGCAACTCGCATTTTACAGCATGCGACCGTGGTCGATTCACTCACGAGTTACCGAGCAGTGGTCCGGCCCAAGTTTGCAGATGGCGACGACAACGAGGGGTGACGCCAGATCCTGAACGAGTTCACAGAAGCGGTCCTCGACAGAGTGCACTCGATGGAGAGGTGCCACCAACGTTGTACCGACCACCATCATCACTCGCAGTGAACAGACAACGACGACCGACGTTGTACCTACCATTCCAGTTCACTCGTGCCAAATTTACAAGAGCGGATGACCACGACAGCGGATACACCTCCAACCCCCCCTTGGCAGCATCCCTTCACTTGCGTCATCGCAGGACCGACGTGTTCCGGCAAAACGAACTTCGTCAGGAAGCTCTTTCAACACGCCGACAGCATGATCACCCCACCCATTGCCCCAGTCGTGTTGTGTTACGGAGAAGGGCAGGCAGCGTATGCAGCAATGCCCCACATCACGTTCGTGGAAGGGTTACCTAACCTGGCCGATTTGGAACCCGACACCATGGTGGTTCCGGATGTCTATCACCTTCGACTACGCACCGGAATCTTTCCCGAGGGACTCACCACATGTACAAGCAGAAATAATGTAAACACACTCACAGTGGCTCCCCCAGCTGGGGTGTGTGTGTTTTGATGATGGGGATAATAAAAGAATGAATACCACATCATGGTTAATTTTGTCTCTGTTCTCTGAGATAGATAAAAAGGGCAGGGTTGTGGGTTCTAGGGTTAGTTGTACATGACGTCTGCGCGAGTACGGAAGCACGCCCTGACGCTCCGTGTATTGAAGACGGCCCCACCCGAGTTGATTCGAACCATTGTACGCGGTGCGGACCCTGACCGTGTACGCTGCCTGAGCGAGATCTGGTACAGCCTGTTAAAAGGAACGTACCACTGTCTCCGGTTCAGAAGACCAAGTTGACCAAGCATAAGACAGGTCTCCGAACCCTATTCCAGAAGCGAGTTTCTCAAACGCAAAAGAAAAAGGTGTTACAGAAAGGTGGATTTCTCGGGGCCATCTTAGCACCGTTGGCCGCTTCCGTGTTGGGTCCAGTATTGGGTGGACTCTTCGGCCGACAATGAACAACACGAAAAAATGGTCCTCGTCGAACCTCGGCTCCTTCAAAACCTTCAATCACCGTACGCCGTAACTTCTACGGTGAAGACGATAAACACCCTCGAAGAAGACACGCGTCAATTTTACAACGACCGGGGTTAAACGACAGTGAGAAAGTCCAACAGTACAATGAGACGTTTCAGCGGTACATGACGTTCATGGACCAATACAAAACCTTCTCTACCCCAGCACTACTACCACCACGCGACAAACCACCGACCTCAGCACCGCTCCAACAGCCTTCATTACTAGGGGTACCACCCACATCTCCACAGTGGGTCGAAGACGAAGACGAAGACACTCTTTTCCTACGGGCGTGACGCTAAAAAGTCGTATTTGACAGCCCCGTTGTTCTACCGAGATACCCACGGCAAGATGGGAGCGAGTCCTGATAATGACGGCTACACGGAGAGAGTGGATTTCACAGAAGAGAGTCAAACGGTCGATATGAAGGGACGTCTGTATGCGGACTTATTCATGCAAGGCCGATACCTCTTGGATGGAGTACAAAATACGACTAGTGCGCGCAGCGCCTGTGTTTGCCTTGATGGCCCCGAATGAGGACCTCGAGTATAACATTGTCATCCAAGAGGCATGTCTGTTTGAACGCAAAGTGAAACCGAGCCCAGGTGTACAGTTGGGGCACATCAGAGCCTTGGAGAAAAAACCAGCCCAGTACCCGATTCGACGAGTACAGACCAAGGTCTTTCCCG